>JACYXH010000249.1:4977648-5067648 GCA_026745465.1 Lota lota
TGTGTTTGTGTGCATCTGTGTGCGTTTGTGTGTGTTTGTGTGTGCCTGTATGTGCCTGTGTTTGTGTGTGCCTGTGTGTGTGTGTGTGTGTGTGTGTGTGTGTGTGTGTGTGTGTTTGTGTGTGCCTGTGTGTGCGTGTGTTTGAGTGTGCCTGAGTGTGTGTGTGTGTGTGAGTGTGCACATCCTAATCATACATCAATAGGACTAAAGCTCCCTCACCTCGGAACACTCTGTTCCTGTTCCCGGCTTCTAACAACCTTTATAACTTCCTGTCAGATTTGTATTTTTCTACCAAAGAAATTCCCTGTGAATCCATTAAAATTCTGTTTCATTATAACTCATACATAATTATAACTCCTTGGCTTTCTAGTACCGGGTTAGAAGTTTGGAGTAGTGAAGTCGTAAAAGCATACTGCCGCCAATGAGGTGAAACATCATAAGTAAAATCTGTGTTGCTTTTGAAGTGATAAACAGCTGAAGGAGAGAAGAGGAGAGTACAAATTACAGGGGGAAAAAAGCCAAAACGCAAAACTAAACAGACAACTGCTCAGGTTAACTGATTACATTGAGCAGACCTAATAACACTCAACATACACACACAATAAATACATGTAACAGCTAAATATGGATGAACAGCACTCCCAGATATTCTCTGTTTATCTGCGTACGTATTTGCAAACATATTCTTTCTGTGCGTTTTAATGTGCGTACGTTTGTAACGTGCCCAAATTAAGAAATCTATCAACTTAACATGTAGCACCACCGGTAAAAACATACACATTGAGGCACATGCGTGTACACACACACACTCACACACACACACACACACACACACACACACACACACACACACACACAGTGCATGTGGTGGGCTACCTGTAGGAATCCGCTGGGGTCATTCTCCTTGATGACCTCCAGGCAGAACTCCATCATGCCAGTGGTCTGGCGAAGTTTCATGGTGCAGTGGGTGATCTGGTCGCGCACCACCTGCGAGGAGAAGGAACGAGAGCGATGCTTGTGTTATATAATTTAATTTCATCATTTACTATTTAGTCCATTTAGCATTTCATCTAATTCCAATGTGACTCATTTAATGTTGAGAGACATGCCATTAAGGAGCAGGTATGAGGGGTTAGACATCTTGCTCAAAGTGGTCTACAGGAAGGTCGCCGATGTTGGGGATCGAACCCAGAACCTTTAGAATATCCTAGCCACTGCCCTATCCTGCCCCACTGTATTTTAACTTCTGTTTTACTGTCTTAGGATGTGTCTCAATGTTTGTGCCTTACAATACAAACAGGAATACACCATTGTTTTCATCTGTCAAACAGCCAATACATGATCTCAGAATAATCGTACTTCATTTAATCTTTTTTTCTTAGTGTTTTACACTGACATGCATAGACGTTGGTGTGAGGATGGAGTATTCATTCATTTCGGTTGAGGCTGATCCTTTTGGAGTGTGTCAGGTAAAACCCTAAATGCACGTGAAGTGTAAAATGTGTGTGTGTGTGTGAGATAGAGAGCTCAGTGTGAGGGCAAGCGCTGGGGTATCTGCGCTTTGTTGGCACCTGAGCTCACAAAGCAAATGACTGAAACAAATTAAGATGGCAGGGTGAGCCCTCTCTCTCTCCATCTCTCATATTTACTTTCTTTCTTTTTCTTCCTTCCTCTTTGTGTTTAAAGAGAGAGACACACACACTAACACACACAAACACAAACATGCACAGACACAACAGACACACGTAAATACACACGCACACACACACACACTCACATACACACACAACGCATGCTGCTGAACGGGATGCATGGTAAATGAGATTTGCACGGTTGTCAGCGCTAGCCGTCTGAGGCTAATTGAAAGTCATTGAAGTGCTGCCATCTTATTAGTATTTTGTTTATCGTACGTGAGTACCTGCTTTCTACATACCCCATAACCAGTTATATCTGTATTTACTAAGTAGAAATATAGATATGTAGTACGTACTGTGTGTACATCTTGATTGTTGTTGAGTTTTCATTTTTTCGTCAATGATTCTGTTAGCCAATGGGCTTCAGATCAGCAGCTCTAGTTGTAGAGGGGTGCCATTAAGCATTTTATTCTCTTATGTCCTTGTTTGGTGTGGCTCCATTGTTTGGAAAGGCAATTCTTCTGACCCTGAATCAAGAGCTTGCCTTGCAAGTTGCCCATCTTGTAATCAACCGACATTTTTGTTTTTCTAATGTTTTCTTTTGTTTAGCAACCGTCTAGCTAATGTGATAAAGCCATTTGATGTTAATTTAGCAGCAAAGGAAGCTCAGCTCTTTTACTCCTGTAAAGATCAAGGCCATAGGCGCCTTTGCACTGCATTATGGTAAGTTACAACCTCCGTCTAAATGTCCCTAGGTGAAGCAAGTCCAATCTGAATAGGCCTTTAGATGCAATAGTGCTTGAACCATAGTCTAGTGGGACTGCTCATTATGTGCCTATTTTTTTTTATTTTATTTTACTGTACATATACTATTATATTGTATGTCCACTGATACCTACTAGATAATAGGAAGACAAAGGCAAATGGTTCAATTTGAAATGATTAACGACAGAAGATTGTGTGTGTGAATCACACACGCCGGTAAGTGCACACACACACATACACAGTTACAATCAAACAAAGCACCTGCATAAAGGGCCTATACAAGCAAAGCTGCAAAGATCTAAAAATGTCAATGCGCGCGCACACACACACACACACACACACACACACACACACACACACACACACACACTTTATCCTACCATCAGAAAGCAATGAATCTGTATCTGACAGTTGATGGATTAGGGCTACAAGACCTGATTGTAGTTCATCTGTGTGTGTGTGTGTGTGTGTGTGTGTGTGTGTGTGTGTGTGTGTGTGTGTGTGTGTGTGTGTGTGTGTGTGTGTGTGTGTGTGTGTGTGTGTGGAACCAGACTGTAAAAAGAAAAAAAGAAACTGTCAGACAGTGAGGCCCTATACATCGATACAATTTGATGCCATCTTCTATGTTGTCAGTGCATAGTATTTCAATCGTATAGAAATTATGATTTTGAGGTTGGCACTTACATAAACAGTTGTGAGACATAGCTGTATCCTGTATCTAGGATTTCGACTAATCGAGCTGCTTGATAAAAAGGTCGTTGTAGGTGACTTTCATCAGTCACAATTTGTTTGTTTTTTCTATGGATTTGTGACCAAATTATAAATAAAAGGTGGCTTATTATTCATAACTTTATCTCATAGAAAGCAAATCACTGCAGTGTTATTAGGGTGTGCCGTCGGAATTCTTGGAAAATGAAAAGATGTTCTGTGGCGTCGCCATGACTACGGTTACGACACATATAGTCTGTGATCTGTGAGTGGGCTTATGTGAGTGTGCTCAGGTAAAACTAAATAAATAATTATATAAAAATAGCTTTTGAAATGATTCCACTTAAGTTTAGGGGGCGCATTTCAAGATGTTCGCTTTAAGAAGCAACCATTTGTCTTCCTTTGATAGATGACATAGATTCATGAAATCAATTCATTTTCAGAAGGCCCACTATTAAGGTAAGGGTTTCTACACCACCCATTTTTCATCCTCATTACAGGCATGGCTAGGTGCGACTGCAATAAAGTGACTACGTATGATCAATGATCAAGTTCATTGTGTGGATAAAAAACGACACACGTGGTGTGTTTAATGTGGTGTACTATGATTTGACTATATTTAGTACAGAGTACAGAGCCACGTACAGAGAGTACTTAGATACATTAATGAGCAGGTATGTGTTCGGTATCTCATCAAGGATGTCTACAGGATAGATCAACTGTGGACATCGGGGGAGGGGGTCAAACACCCTAACCACTGACTAGACGATCCTGTCAATCATAAACATACGTCTTTATCCTCAATGTCTACTCATCATAATCAGATGTCCATGCTGTACATTAAGGTATTTTTTTTTTTATTCTACAAAAAGCGTATTCAGAGCTGGCTGTTTTGAGGCGGATGGAAATGCTATATTATTTTGGACTAATCCCTCGTCCTCCACAGTCCTATCAGTGCACATCAGCGGCGGAGGCTGACAAGGGAGGCTTACTTTTTTACATGTCATGTTCCTAATCTCCTACTTCTGAAGTAAGGCCATGACAACAATGCAGACGGGGGAGTTGGAATGAGGACAGCTCAACGTGCATCAGATCACACTTTAGCACCGTGGTTGTTATTTTAATATGCACGAAATTGCCTCAGATTTGTCACACCGTGCGATTAAGCGAGTATCGGAGGATGCGATCGGAATTGATGCAGCATGCTTTCACTAACGCTCATCTGAAGATCCGGTCATCCCGACATGACAACACCACGTCCATCGTAATCGAAGTATCTGACATGCACCTTCGCCCTACCAAATCGGTTCTTAACTAGCATTGAACAGCGGTTCTCAACCTTCTTTGTTCCGTGAGACAATTTATCGGTCTGAAGATTTGTCAACTTTTTTTACCCGATCATCATCTGCCAGTCATATGTCCATGGTCTGTTTGTACATACTGAATCTTTCAAACCATTCCTTTCAAATGATCTCAGATATCTATCTAGCTTTTAAATCATCCATGTCCCATGACCTCACATGAGCCTACTCTAACTGGGTTCCCGACCCACGTGTTTAGAACCACTGGAGTAGAGGACCTCGTGGCTCCATTCACTTTGGGTTTTTCCCGACAAATTCAAGGTGAAAGACCCTATGCCATCGTTAAAGCTCACTAGATGTAACGCCCACTGGTCATATCGTCACCATAGTAAGGGATGGAACCTGAGAGAAGGAGGGCTTCATACATACTACATCTGAATAGTTTTATTGTGAACACAAAATGGGATAAAAGAGGCTGACGATGATGATGAGTTGATGATCATTATTTGCTGACTGAAGTGAGGTGGGAGATGAAACCGAATGTAACTTGCACCAAGAACCCAGCCACTGCCCCGTTCATGGGTCTACAGTTTGGGATACTTTCTATAAAACGCAATTGACTGAAAATACTGTTATGTTAAATTATATTCCCGCCAGTGCTTGCGTCACCGCTTACAGATTTTGCTGCATTACGATACGGTGCAGGTATCCAAGACAATGGAGCAGAGAAAGTGACCACAGAAAAAATACTACACTCCCTACCCCTCAACATAGTTGGGTGAAACAACACAAGTTAGAACACATTGATTTGTTTAACTTCACCTAACCTTTCTTTTCCATCTTCATTTAAATTCGTGTTTTATCATGTCTGTCGACCCAGCACTTTCTCCACTCCTACAAGCCATGCCTGAATTTGAGTTGTCCGCTTGAGGGTGTAGCGTTGGAGGTCTGTGGTGGGGTGCTGTGGAGCCCTGTGAGACTGTAATTGTGATCAAGACCTAAGCTGACAGTCCTCCCCAAGCACACCACCCTTCACCTCCCTCAGCTTGCTTGTTGGCCAAGGAATGACAGACAGACACACATGCACCCACCCACACACCTACCCACACACACGCACACAAACTCTCTCTCGCTCACACACACACAAACACACACACAAACTCTCTCTCTCACACACACACACACACACACATTCACACACTCTCTCTCTCACACACATGCGCACACTCTCTCTCACACATATACTCTCTCACTCACATACACTCTCTGTTCTCTCCATCCTCGTCCTAATGACAACAGCTGTCTAACCGACTCCCCCCCCCCCCCCCCCCCCCCCCCCCCCCCCCCCCACACACACACACTCTCCACTCTCCTCTAGCCCCGGCCCGCCAGACGGTCTGTCAGCTGGCTGGGCATGTTGAGGCTCAGGCTGGAGTCTATGTGACCCACAGAGACTCAGGAAGGCATCCTCTGGGGGAAGTGTGGCTGGGGGGATTTGTAAATTGCACCAAAAAAAAGAGCGAGAGGAGAAGAAAAAAGAAATTATAGAAAAAAGACGGTGTGAAGAAGAGAAATGGGAGCAACTTTTGTCAAAAGCAGAGAGAGAGAGAGAGAGAGAGAGAGAGAGAGAGAGAGAGAGAGAGAGAGAGAGAGAATGTAGAGAAAAACAGAAAGAGACAGAGAGAAAGAAAGTCAGAGAGAGACAAGAGAGAGACGAAGAGATAGCGAAAGAAAAAGAGAGACGGAGAGACAGAGAGATAGAAAGACAGACAAAGAAAGACAAAGACAGAGAATGAAAGAGAATGACAGAGACAGACAGACAGAGACAGAGAGAAACAGAGAGAGACAGAGAAAGACAGAGAGAGACAAAGAAACAGAAAAAGCGGTAGGGGCAGAGAGCAATAAGAAGTTTCCGTTGGAAAAGAGACAGAAAGTAAACATGACTTGAATGAAAGATATACAGACTTGAGAGATAGATCTAGACAGGAATTGGCATGAAGCCAGACACACACACACACACACACACACACACACACACACACACACACACCTTTAGCTTGTACTCCTTCTCCTTGGTGACCTTGGTGAGCAGCTTGGCCTTCTGCCTGGTCAGCGCCTCGATCAGCGAATCACACTGGGCCACCAGACACGCCTCAAACTCCACGCCGCTCTCCTGCACGCACGCACACACACACACACACACACACACACTGTTGAATTATCTGTTGAAAAATGTAATTAAAAATTGACAATCTCAGAAAGAGAGAGGATGGGGTTAATTTGAAGAACCAAGCAAACATCAGCGATGGTAGCCTACACATTTCTGACGCAAAGAGTCTAAAAATAGATATGGCTGGATGAATCTTGCGAAATATCCCCGCCAACTCTATCGACACTGTTGATAGAGTCATTGCTGTTACTTCCGTAAGGGAGTAGGACAATTATGTACAATTGTGTATTTTTGTACCATTAAAAACAGCTGTTAGCACAATATGGTTTATCGCTATTCGCTATAGATAACAGTTATAGGTCATATTTATTGAGGCACACATCCATGGCAAATTCCGTTGTGCCTTTCTGATCTTGGAATAGCTCTTTTCAAACTTGGGAGTCAGCAAGCATTATTCGGTTTAATATGTTCTCATGGACATACTGTATATTGATGGAGGTTCATTTGTAGTCAGTGCAATTCTACTTGTTTGCACTACAATCAAATAAGTCACCCATGACAAATGCCTGCAAAGATCAAGTCGGACATTGTGATGAATCGAGATTCAAATGTTTTGCGTATTATTTGGTCGATAACGTCTTTCTCTTTACCGTTGTAAAAATGACAAGGCAGCAAAAACTCATTCTACTGAATAATAATAAATAATACATAGACAATACCAAACTAAATAAACAATGCTTCCAAGGGTAACAGTGATGGATTGTGTCCAAAATGTCAGAGGAGTTTAGAAAGACTTTGAGTACTTTCTGAAAAAAGCCGGCCTCAGCTCATGCTACATCACCAGTATACACTTTAAGCTTTGGCTAAAAACCACTAAGGGGATGCCCAGTGTCAGCAACCCATCATAGGTTCAGCAGGGCTGGGGAGAGGGGTGGTGGTGGTGGTAGTGGTGGATCTCAGTTATAAACTCCGGAAGCCAGGAGATGTGGTCTCCTTGCTAAGGGACATCGTCTTAAGACCTGTAAGAGGATGAGTGCATGGAAAGAGAATATAGAGAGAGATTCTGTCGCTCTCTACATAAACCTTAGAATTCTCTTGTCCTTTCTCACACATCTTTCTTTGTCTGTCTACCCTCCCTCTCTTTTTCTCTCTGCACAGTTCCTCATGCAGACACAGCAAAGTAGTCCCGGGTTTTACAGCATTTTTCTTTGCCTTAAAACAATCCTCTTCATCTTGCAATAGGAATTCTTAATGCATAAAAGTAGAAGCTCCATGGATGATAAGATATGACAGTGAGGACAGTGTGCACGTACATGTGTGTGTATGTGTGTGTATGTGTGTGTATGTGTGTGTGCTTGTGTGTGTGTGTGTGTGTGTGTGTGTGTGTGTCGCCTGTGCCTGATTCCAGCACTACTGATCTGACCCACCACTTGTCCACCCTTAGTTGGCGCCTGAAGCACACACTCTCTATCTCTCTCTCACATACACACGCTCACACACACACACACACTTCATACACCACTGGGTAAACAAGGAACGCTTTGAGTTTGGCGACAAACTAAAAATGGTAGTAGCGGTTCTTCAGTGTTACTCCGAATGGAGCGCAACGGAACTGACAAGATGGAAATGATGAAGATCATCAGCATCATCAGCAGCAGCAGAAAGCTAACACCCAGATTAAGATCAAGCAAAACATGCATAGTTGTGTGAGCTATCCATTACCTGTATCTGCTGCAGCATATTCTTCAGTTGAACCAGGAACTCCTTGGCATCCTTGGCCTTGTCAGAGACGCCGTTCAGAGCCTGGGAGAGCTGGCACTGCAGGGAGAAACCAGAAGAGTTGGTGGCATAATTACATTATTCTATAGAAGACATTTCAACATAGAGCCCAGGACAGAGGACGTCTGACACGTTGTCAATGAAGTGCTGTCTTACGAGCAAGCCTGTACAAACACCTGCAAGCATAAAGAACACTCGCACACACACATAGGCATGCTCACACACAAAGTGACATACTTATGCACATATGCACACTGTCACACACTCACAGGCATATGCATACGCTTGCGTACGTAAACACATACACACAATCACACACATGCACATATATGCTCACGCTCAAATTGGCTCCATTACCCAAGTTTATTACAGTGCAGTTTTTATTTTAACTTGGACAAATTATCCAGATCTTTAATTCCCAGCAGAAGGAAAACGTTGTTCCATATGTCACCTTACTTCAGGCAAGACCAAGCACATAATCAAATGGGAGCACTAGCACCTGGCAGTGTGATCCAGTAACAGGAACCTGCAGTTCAAGAGCAAGTGTGACACAAGTGTGCTGCAACCCATTGCCTATTCTCATCTCTAGCTGGATTCTTGCTTGTTAACAAACATGTAATCTGAATGTTATTTGCTTTAAGTTTCTTGTACCTTGGCAACCACACACACACACACACACACACACACACACACACACACACAAAATGGTGCTAAAAACAAACCAACGCAATTGTTCATTGCAGTTTTCTGTGAAGGTCACACACTCAAAGATGATTTGATAGTGTTATGACCCGCTTATCAGCTCAGACCAATGAGACAGAACATAATCAGAACAAAAAAGGAACAAAAAGTTAAATTTGTTAATGGCTAAAGCTCAACACAAATGTGTTTAGAATTTTTTTTTACAGGTGAGGCGGATCATCGTTAGCACTTTATTTTCCACTGTCTCTTGGCAACACAGAAAGGGGCTTTCACATATGGTTAGCCCAGGCCTATGTCCTTTCTTAGCCCTGGGCAAGGGGTTTAGCCCACGGCTAAGAAAGATTTCACATCATGCTCTTAGGGCTTGCACCTACTGTAGCCCGGGGCTTACGTGACCCATTTTCACTCATGTTTCTGCTGGCTGCAAGGCTAAGCGCCCTTAGCCGACTTTTCAGGGACGGATCCAGAAATCGCTTAAAGCACGGTGCCGAAATAGCCAGTGTGAATGAGGGCTAGGGCATTTAGCCTTGCAGCCAGAAACATTTGTGAATATGGGTCAAGTAAGCCCCGGGCTGTCCAAGCCTGGGGCTTATGTTAGCCTGGGGCTAAGCAGTGAATGGTAAGGGTATCACAAAGTGGAGAGAGAAAAGCCGAGGTTGTGTCAATAGATGATTCAGTATTCAATATATTGAATATACTGCTTCTTGTGATGTCCTGGCATAACTACTGCAACCAGACTGTTATCATATGGATGTATTTTGCTGTATCCATCCTTTGTTTGTTCGATTACTTTCACTGTTGATTGGGTTCATCTGTGTTCTTGTCATTTACATATGCCCAGTTTCTGTCCCTGCTTGTCGGTTCCCTCTTTGTATTTGTATATTATTCTATACCAGGGGTTGTGGTCAGCTAGTATATATTTTTTCAATGGGGATATTAATGACAAACTTGTTTCTACACTGACCTAGATATATATAATTTGTTTTCCTGCTATAAACTGCTGCTACTACTACTACTACTAGGGTTTTTTCACAGTACAGCTGGGGCAGTAGCACAAGCTGTCTTGGCAACAGTTCCCTCTTTACAGTGTAATCTCTCGCAGAATACGATGTTGGCCAAGCTGGGCTTCAATAAAGCTTGTTTAATTCCCAAACTGAATTCCCCGTGTGTGATCCTTTTGCCCTCACGTGATGCTGGACAAACTAACTGGCCGGGCTGGTGAGAAGTTAATCACTGGGAGGCACTGGGTTCTGTTCAAAGTTTTTTTTAATAGATCAAAGCCAACAGACTTTCCTCATTTTAATCAGAACAGTAAGCGCCGCCGGGGGAGCAACAGATGCGGGATCCTACAGACATGAGGGTCCCATTGACCTCAAAGGTCATCGGCCAGATTACCTTTATACAGTATATTCCATTCGCACACACGTGTTCTACGTGTGGCTGGTGTGTGTGTGTGTATGCTTGTTTGTGTATCCCTTTCTTTGAGTGCATGAATGTTTTGCCCATCATTCACTGGTAAAGAGTTAAGGAAAGACAAGACAAAGAGAACACACACCCATGCAGACACAAGAGCACACACACACACACAAACACACACCAGGCAGAGCCACAGATCCCCACACTGAGATTAATCTGGTCTGCTGCCACACCCACATTTCCCCACCTGCTCCCCTTCCTCATGCTTGGTTCCATTCATGTAAAAAACTACAAACAAATGTACACACACACACACACACACAGCCAGAATTGGAGTTGCCACGGAATACAAAGAGGAAACGTATTCTATGTAAATCAAGCAATTTTCTAGAGCCTTTTCTATCCATCTGTCTAGGTCTGTTTCCTATTATTCTTTACTCCTGTAGCATTCAGGGTTAACATGTCTCATTCTATACATGACTGCATTGAAAACTGTGGAGGAGGGAAATTATGCACAATAATCCATCCTCAGTGTACTTCTTGTTTTAAACGATTGACACAACATGCTCATAATCCACTCTAAGTATCTCTACATTCCCTATTCTACATACACACACATGCACATGCCCTAAGACCTTAACCCATGTCCAACCACTTTTTCTGTGTGTGTGTACACGTGCTGTCCAGACTAAGGATGAATAGAAGGAGGAGGAGGATTGAGGGAAGGGGGGGGGGGGGGGGGGGGGGGGGGGGGGGGTGAGGTCATGGTTCATGAATCACACCGACCCCTCGCTGGTCCACTCTAAGAGGCCATCTGGTCCAGCAAGCTGGCCAGTGTGTGTGTGTGTGTGTGTGTGTGTGTGTGTGCGTGTGTGTGGGTGTAAGCATGTGTGTGTGTGTGTGTGTGTATGTGTGTTTGTGTGGGGCTAGGATGTGCTACTAACAAGGCAGTGACGGATGTGTTATACTCCTCCCCTAGACGTTCTGCACAGCGTGTGTTTAACATGAATTTGATTCTGAGAGCAAGTAGGCTACTGGCTAGCAAAAGTGTTAGCTGCATAAGGTCAACAGAGAGAGGGAGGAGAGAGAGATGGGGGAGAGAGAGGGAGGAGAGAGAGAGAAAGAGCGAGAGAGAGTGAGAGAGAGAGAGCGAGAGAGAGAGAGAGATATAACATGCAGTCGTTCAGGTTCCTCTATTGTTCTCTGCCTACCCTTTCCTTTGGTCTTTTGCGTCCTCAATAACTCAGACAAACGGGAATGTCCTTTTCCTTTTTCTCTCTGTCAGCACCCCCACCCCACCGTTTATTGGCCCCTCTTCTCTAAGCACCCTTATCATATAATCATATTATGTGAGTCAAAGAGGACACTTCACAAATGTGTGAGTGTGTGTGTATGTCAGTGTGTGTGCATGTATGACATTCAGAGAAAAAGAACAAAGGTGATTGTGTGTGTATGTGTATGTGTATGTGTATGCGTATGTGTATGTGTATGTGTGTGTGTGTGTGTGTGTGTGTGTGTGTGTGTGTGTGTGTGTGTGTGTGTGTGTGTACAACATACTGTTGATAAGCAGATCACCCGTGCATACTGTCAACGAGTAGGACAATGTAATAAGAAATCCCAAAACAATTCAGCTGCAGCTGCAGACTGGACAATGGCTTGCAGCACAATAATTGAAATCTGGCACCGCGGTATTAAAAATAGCGAAATGAGTTCAATACAAAGTCTGCCAAGGATTCCATTTTGGAAGTAGACCTTCTGGATTTTCCCTTCACATTGTGAGTGTGTTAATAACAATGGCTGTTGTTGGTGCTTTCTGTGTGGTTTAGTGGTGGTGATGGTGGGGGGTGAGAGGGGTTCCTCAGGGGCTGGCAGTGCCTGCTGGGGTATGACGAGGAGGGGAGAAGCGTTCCTGTGAGCCGTCGGGAGAACAATAGACAGACACACTCTTGCGTGTTTGGCTCTCCTCTTCAACAAGGGCTGATAGCCGTGTTGACCTTGTCATGAAATGCCATCCCAGAGAGAGGTAGAGAGAGGGAAAGAGAGAGAAAGAGAGAAGAGAGAGAGAGATAGAGAGAGAGGGCGAAAGGAATGGAAAGGTGTGACTGAAATCTCTTTTCACCCCTTCTCCCCTGTCCTCAACTTTACACGTCTGTACAGCTACAGTTGATTTTATCCCTTGTCTTGTTGCTCAGGCAGGTAGGGATACTCAAACCCCACGTTGTTTTCTAACAATGAGACCGGGGCTGATGTTTGTTTACATTAAGGAGAATGACCACATGCCTCTGGATCTGGACCAGATCGAGGCATACCAATCTGTGGCTGCTGCATTCAGAACCTCAGTACATACATACAAATGAAAAAGGTTGTTATCGTGTGTGTGTGTGGTGTGCGTGCATATGTGTGTGCATGTGTTTATGTGTGTGTGCATGTCTGTATGCGTGTGCAATTGTGTGTGTGTGTGTGTGTGTGTGTGTGTGTGTGTGTGTGTGTGTGTGTGTGTGACCCTGTAGGTTAAGCATTCATTTTGTATTAAATCGTATCTACTGGAAACATTGCCATCATTTGTACTGTTGTATAGTTTCTGCCTTCCTTGTAGTTGATTCTAATGATGTTAGTGCAGTTGAAAGCTTAGCAAAATGGTGGCCTAATTGCCAGTAATCTCACCAAACAAACAAACTACAGCCAGCCAAAGGTCCCTAAATGTTGTACAGGAGAGAGAGAGAGAGAGAGAGAGAGAGAGAGAGTGAGAGAGAGAGAGAGAGAGAGAGAGGGGGGGGGGGGCTATCCTCAAGGGTGTGCTTATGGTAAACCTCAAGAGAAAGAAATGCACGTATTACAGGGAAGAGGGTGAGCCATGGGGGTGGGGGGAGGGTTGAGGGGAAGGTATTTCCAATCAATAATTGATCAGGCAGTCTTGGCTATTAATGAACGTATGTGAAGAGGTGGGAGACTCCGGGGGGCGGGGGTGGGCAAAGGAAATTACAGAAAACATAACTTGTGATTATGGTTATGATGGGGTTTCAATTATACAATTTCGAGTTTGAAATTGTTACTGAAAATGTGTCCACTACTGATCGCTGTCAAAACGATTTAGTGAAATAATGTTTCGATGAGTCTATGGATTTTTTAAATTGTGTGCTTCTTAATAAAGGCATGATGAGTGGCTCTTTGTATCCATAGTAACAATACTCTACTCTTGTGCAATTGGTCAGCCATCATGCTCTTTGGAGGGCCTGGTTAAAAATAGACCTCTCTCTTTCGCTCTTCCTCCCTCTCTTTTCAACCATATTTTGCTCTCCCTCTCCATGTAGCTCTTGCTCTTTACGTAAATGTACATTTTCTGCTGCTATTTATATACATTTGGCATCAGTCACGCATGCCCACGCATAGCTATACTAGCAGACTAGGTTGAGTGCGGTGAAGACATACACCAGGAAGTCAGCCACTGTGTCATTAACCTATATTCATGAAGCACGTGTGTGCCAGTGTGTGAGATTGTGTGTGTGTGCGTGTGTATGTGTGCTTGTGTGTGTGTGTGTGTGTGTGTGTGTGTGTGTGTGTGTGTGTGTGTGTGTACGTGGCTGTGTGTTTGCGCTTGCATGTGTCTGCGTATGTGTGTATAAATTATTTTGTGTGTGTGAACCACTACTACTGCTACTACTACTACTACTACTACTACTACTACTACTACTACTACAACCATCTGAGCCCGAGGACACTAGCAACAACAGCTGACCAATCAGGATGGTACCAGTACCATTCAGAATGAGGTCAGTAAGCTGTTCCACTAGTCATGTATAATACAACAAATTTCCATTTGAAATGGAATTGTGCTGATCCTCAGGATTTTACTCAACTGCATAGAGAATGCCCAAACAATGTACTCTATCATCCATACATTTGTGTTTGAAATGTGTATGCCTACTTACTTACTTTGACAAAGGCATAGCTGGTCATTAGCTGAAATGTTTGAACCACGTTGATGGATAGCAATAACTGAATTCCTTCCTGTTTAGCAGGGGACACTAACAACTCAGGCAAAGATAACTCTGACATGAACGTACAAGTTGACGAGTGTTTCGTTTTTGTTCATTAAATGAACCTACATGCAGGAAGTGTTAAGCCCCCCTGTGCCTTGCACAAAACCTGATGAGAATATAAATTGGTCTGTGGAATGTTTATAGAACCAGGCACTCACACACTCACTCATTACTTAATGCCCTGTCCTCCTTTGGAACAAGACTCAGCTGGTCCACTCTGATCATCTATAGACCCTGAACTATCCAGAAAGAACATGCATGTGCACATGTGTGACATGCACTATTGCTATGCCGCATTTTGTATATTTAAATATTTAATTAAGCGTGGCAGTAGGCTTGGTTAGGTCAACATGCATGTGCACATGCTCTATCTGACACACATACACACAAAAAGGTATACATGCACACGTACATGCATACCATCACACACACACACACACACACATACACAGGTTGACAGCAATAATAATACACACACACAAATGCACAAACACAAACTCTTGCACCCAAACATGCATGCTTACAAACACATATTTAGCAAAAAGCACATAGCTACAACACATGGCCTACCTCTGAATATATGTGTATGTGTGTGTTTGTGTGTGTGTGCGTGTGTGTGTGTGCATGCACATGTGTGTGTGTGTTCTTTAAATAGAAGCAGGGTCTTGCGAGTGATCAGAGGAAACTGGATCAGTGTAACATCCTCAGCATTCCCTCATGAAGAGTTAATTTGCCCTGTGCATGCATATTCATACCTCTCTCACGTGTGTGCATTTTAATGCTTGTAAGTGTATATGCATATGCGCAAATACTGTGTGTGTGTGTGTGTGTGTGTGTGTGTGTGTGTGTGTGTGTGTTTCACAGGGTGGGGGACAATGTTGGCCGCCCCAGGGAAATTGCAGGTTGTACTTAGTGTTTGATCCATCGTAATAATAAAACAATTTAAAAACGACTTGTAGCCTTAATCTCTTTCTGTATGGCTGCACATTCCAATATATGACGTTGAAACCATGGCAACCATACACACACTTACACAATGGGAGAAAAAACCCATAATGAAGCCATTATGCAAAATTCTGATGTCTGATTTTGTTCCCTCTATATATGGTACACTGCCACAGACACACACACACACACACACACACACACACACACACACACACACACACACACACAGGCCCATTTCAACCCCTCAACTCCTAGCCAGATTGGTGGCTCAGCCCACATGGGACTGTTCTTTACACACAGTCGAATACAGTAGCTTACACAGAAACACACACACACTTCCATAAATGTATGCAGGAGCACATTCCTGTGCTGACTCAATAAACCCCAGTTCTGTGTAATTTTCACAATTAAACAAATATAAATGCTTTAGTTTTCAATGTTTTAAATCAAATCAACCAGATTTAATGATTCTCATCTCCTTATCACAGTCTGTCTCTCTTTAACAATTAGAAACACATTTCATTAATGAATGAATAAACACACAAACCATAACTATAGGTTCAGAATCAATGCCTTTGACTAAAAGTATTGAACATCTCTAATTCATTATCTCCTGAGAGAGAGGGGGGGGGAGAAGAGAGGGGGGAGAAGAGAGGGGGGAGAAAGTGAAGGAGGGGGGAGAGAGAGGGGGAGAGAAAAAGAGAGCGAGAGAGAGAGCACACTGTATACTTGACCGGTGGCCATATGCTTCCAATCATGCAGAAGAAAAAAAGAGAGAAAGATGGAGGGAGTTAGTGGGAGAGTGAGTGGAAGAGAGAGAGAATGGGAGAGAGAGATTAGTCCCACTGACCCACTTAGCCACTCCTTGAGGCAGACAAATTATTAATTTGCAGTCAGGGAAAGAAATTTGACTATGACGGTGATGCCATTAAGAAACAACCGACAAAATGACAGGAAATTGTGGGCTAAAATTAGCCAACGGCAACCCATTTTAGAATCAGGATTTGGTCATGCACCGATATTACTTTAACGCTACTGCCCAGATCACACTTAGACTTTAAACACTTAAAGAATGTGAAGATACAGAGTGCTTTTACTCATATTACTCGTATCACTTAGCCTTGCAATCAGATCTCTGTATTTGACGTATTCTCTCTCATACACCAAACCCACCGTGATGGACTCATCCAATATCAGTCTCATGAAATCCAACATGTCTCCTAGTATACCATTTTTCCAGAGGTGTCATCGCAGGACAAACACAGATTCGCTCATAACCCTAGTTATGGGTCTGCTGCTTTTATTTCAACTCAAGAGTTTAATACCAAGAACTCCTTGGTGTTGTTACAACGTGCCTGCATGTGAGCGTGTGTGTGTGCGTGAGCGTGTGTGTGCGTGTGTGTGCCAATTCCGTCTTCAAGTGATATGTTATAGACAGATAGATAGATAGATAGATAGATAGATAGATAGATAGATAGATAGATAGATAGATAGATAGATAGATAGATAGATAGATAGATAGATAGATAGATAGATAGATAGATAGATAGATAGATAGATAGATAGATAGATAGATAGATAGGAGAAAGAGAAGAACAGAAGATAACCAGGGAGAAGAGGTTAGAAAACAGCATTGGCGACCTCATTAACACATACACACTCATAGAGTATATGCAAACACACACACACACACACACACACACACACACACACACACACACACACACAAAGTACATTTGAGATGGTAATAGTGACATATTCAAATGCATATGCCTACATGGATGCATGTGTGCACGTTGGTATGTGGGCACACACACAGACACACACACACACACACACACACACACACAGATTTCTGCTGTGATGATTATAATGATGAAGTGAGCATTTCTCATATCTTAATTCTCTCTCTCTCTCTCACCTTGTGCTGTTTCCACATAATGGCCAGGGGCTTCACGTCGTGCTTGGCGTGTTTGCCGTCCTCCATACATTTCAAGCACACGGGAACCTTGCAGTTCATGCAATACATGCTGAAGTTTTCCGCTTCGTGCTCCGCGCAGGTGGCCGGCTTGCGCGCGGTGGCCGGCGGCTGCTGCGGCGGTGGTGGCTGGACACCGCCCGCTCTCGCCGCCGCGTTCGCCGCTTGGCTCGGCGGCACCAGGCGGTGCTTGGCGAGCGGACCGCGGGAAGGGTGGCACCGCTGCTGACACGGGGCGCAGTAAAACACGTCGCACTGCTCGCAAAACACAGTGGCGTCGACGGGGTTGCGGTCGCACAGCTGACATTTGACCGCAGCCGTGGCGCGACTCTGCTGGTAGCGCGAAACGATGGACTCCACGAGTCGGTTCCTGGGAAAGCCCTTGAGTCCCCGCTCGTCCACCGAGACGCTGCGGTGGCACAGTGGACACGTGATGGAACAGTGTTGGCGGTGGACTCCGCCGCCGCCGACCAGAGTGGGTGGAAAAACTCGCACCCCGTTCGGGGACTTGAGGCATGGCGTGTACGAGCCGTAGCCGCTGTCCGTCTCGCTGTACATGCTCATCTTGTCCATGTCCAGGTAGTCATAATCCGAGGTGCCCGACGCCCGGCTGCTGCTGTGTGGAGGCGTCTCGCCCTCCGGGGTCTGAACGATGATGTTCCGAGCGCACGCCAAACACACATTGTGCGAGCACGGTAAAAGAATAGGGTCCTTGAAAAGAGAGCCACAAACGGGGCATTTTAATTCTTCGTCCATATTTGGTTATTTCCGTCTTTTAACCGAGAGAGAAAATACCAACATGAGCGGAGCCGGAGTGTCGGCCGAGATCAGTGAAAACACTCCAGCACTGGCTGATACGGACAGCTCCTTTCGAGCCTTCCCGCATGCGCAGAAGGGAGGGAGCAGAGGATTGGCTGTTCGGTGTAGTTCCGTGCGAGTTGCTACATAGCTGACTATCCTATCCTATCACTCTTAAGCCTACACACTATAAAAAAAGATTTAACCACGATAAAAGATAAAGAATGTTGCTCATTTTGTATATATTTTAAATGCAGGTCGGTCTATCGGAGACCTTCACAAAAAGAACATCTATGAGTAAACAAAGTAAACATCAAAATGATGAAAATGCCATCACCGTCACCCGGTACTGTTTTATGGACCGTTTGTTGCTCCCCTTGAGATGGTTATCAGTGGTTCTTTAAGATGAAGACATGAGCCGTGGGAAATAATTATGAAAAATGTTACACAAATAATCAAATTGTCATAAAATGTATACACAGCAAGTATTATGAGGCCCTCAGGAGAACCCTGGTCATCTAGGGCCCCAGGGCCCACTATGGCTGCTTGGTAATCCAGTCTTGTCAGGCAACTCATTACACTGAACTTTTAATTAGTTAGGAGCTCTGCCTGGCTCCCTCACGAGAGGCATCCATGCCACCCGTAGGACAGCTTCCTCTCCATCTCCCTTCAAGATTTTACAAGACAACACGCCAATGGATAATGGTAGAGCCAAAAATACATGGTTATAAACACAAATACACACAGCTATATTGCATTACAAGGTGATGTAATATTCCTGGATGAACTGTCGGCGAGGAACTACCAGTTTATATTAATTACGTGAATCTTTCACACTGGTTTGAATGAACAGATGACTAATTTGGTTCAGCCTGAGCCGTAGGCTGTGAAGAGGAGAATGTGATGCGATGACACATCAATCCTGCAATGGCCATTTTATTTTACATGGTGAGCCAACTGTTTTCATGTTAAAATTATATGAATCACAGTTTGGATGTTGAAGCTGAATATTCACTTTGGCCTCATATAAGGTTTAATTAAAATGTATAATAATAAACAGTTGGCTGTCCATTATTTGAAAAAAAAATCATTAAAATGTGAGATAATACAGATTGGACTGGACCTTTCTTTTCCTCACATGCATTGCTGCCACTAGAGGGCACTAGCTCTGAAACCATGAATTAGATGAATAAAACCATTCAAACATAAGTCGTAGCCTATAAACGTTTGCCGTTAGCACGAAATGTCAATATTAGTCAGATTTGGACAGACAAAGTTTTGGATGCTTTTGTAAATAAAGTAGAAATACACTGTGTTTACCTCTGTCCTTGTCCGATCTTTGTACCCTGTCATGGTATCTATGGTTATCGAACAAACTAACCAACTAACCAACAACCAAAATTATCAAACCGATTACTTGATAAATCGGAAAAATATCTTGGTGGATTTGAGATATATATATATTTTTTTTATATATATAGTTATATTTTAAATACAAAAAAGCAGGGTTCAGAACAGAGTTGGGAAATGGATGACAAATTTGGCTGTGCATATTAATAGTATTTTAATTGAATGTGCTACAAACAATATCTGGCAACATAGACAGTTGATTTTTACTCTACAGCTCTGCAACAGTGCAATGGCTTTTTAAACCAATCATCCCTTTTGAAATCACGTCTTTCGTTTAAGGCTTCAATACAATGAGGTGTAATTTTAAAGCCCAGTTAAGTTGTAATTACTGTATATCTCCAGTTTATAAATTTGAGTCCACAGAATCTACACAAAACCCCATAATAAAAGCATAAAGAGTAAAGGATTACAAAACTATACAAGGGGAAAATAAATCTCTTTTCCTCTAATGAAGCTCAACAATGACTCAAACAAATGTCGACAAACATAGCATTTAAAATAGAAGAACTCCCACCATGCCAGCACACTTTACTATAAAGTATATTGTATTGATCTTTATATTACCGATCTGAAATGTGCACTTTACATGTGGTTCTTCTGGCAGCAGTGGCGTTCGGCATAAGGGTCTGTATTAGCGTGTACGTTTATAGGTTCAAAGTAATCGTAAAGGCTAAATTTGAAACTAAGGGCCTCCCCACCACGGGAGCGCCAGAAGGAGGGGCCTCCTACACCAGCGAGGTGGTGCTCTCCGGGTTCACCTTCAGCGAGCGGCTGCTCTTCCGTAGGTCCTGCAGCTGCTTGGCGGGCTTGCCCACGGCCTCCTCGAAGCGCAGCTCCACCACGGGCAGCACCGTGTCGTGCAGGAAGGCAGCGTTGTGCACCACAAACGCCTTCTTCTCGCCGTCCTGCTCGCAGCGCAGGCTGTAGTCCACGTGCTGCACCGCCACCAGGATGATCTCCCGCAGGCTCTCCAGCAGCACCATATGCAGCTCGGCCACGTACAGCTTCAGGCCCTCCTCCAGGAAGCCCATCATCTGCTTGGTGAAGGCCACCACCGTGTAGCTCAGGTTCACCCAGCAGTCGTCGCCCGTGTACTGCTCAAAGTCGCCGATGCCGCTGACGCGCATCTCCTCCTGCGGAGGGGAGGCCGTGAGTGACGTGTAGTTAAGCGAACGTTGCATGTACGTGCTACTGAATCACCGCGTGGGGATAGGAATAGGAATACGAATCACATCTATTCACATTCTTCACATTCATTTTATTGGTCACATAAATGATGCTCCAAAACGCGGAGAGACACGCTTGGATCACTTGGGTCTTTTGTTCCTACAATTGAATACTAAATCCAATAAATTAGAATATAAATATAGAAGAAAATATATAGAAGAAAAAGAAAAGAATGTACCAATACAAACTTATTTATTGTACCTATTTATCTATAGGTACAAATGTATGTAACCCCTTGGTTACAAACCGCCCTACAACAAACTTGACCAACATGTTACTTTGTCAGTGAGTCCCTAGCAGATATAGTCACACAGAGAAGCACTCAAAAACCCCAAGCTGGACTTTACCTTGAGTTTGGCCAGGGCCTCTGGGGTCATGAGGTTCATGCGCCTCCACATCTCCTCAGAGTTCCGGTGCTTGGTGGCCTCGATGATGATGTCCTTGTAGCTGAGCAGGGCCGTCTTGACGTCCTTCACCAGCATGGACTGCAGCGTGAAGGTCAGGTCCAGGCCGATGTCGCTCAGCTGCTTGCAGTGCTCCTTGGCCACTTTCACGCACTCGGCCGCCGTCGTCAGGCTCTCCTGGCTGTCAAACACCTGGCGACGAGGCAGTTACATGTTAAAAGAGTCTTATGCGGGCCATTTGGCAGGAAAACGGGGAGAAGGGCAACTTGCCTTGAGTTGGCCTCCGTAGCCTGTACATGTTTTTAGGATGGACTTTGCTGGTGAAACGTTTTGAATCTGTGTGCTTTCCCCCGTGATTGGTTTTATACTGTCATTTGTTATCTGTCTAAACTGCTGTGCTGTTTTGTCCTAGCCAGGACACTTTGGCAAAATCGATTTTGAGTCTCAAAAGGCTCTCCTGATAAAATAAAGGTAAAATACAATGAAGCCAAAATCCGTGTCCCCAGGCCCTATTGAGAGAGCCCATTGAAGTGGTGGTGGTGCTGGTGGAGGGCTGGCAGGGCAATAGACACAAAATTGTAAAGGCAATCAAGCAGTATACAGTATATTATAATGTTGGTAACCCTGTACCAAAAATATTTTTTTTTTAAATAGAAGTCCTGTTTCAGCAACCCATTTAGAAGTTTAGGACAAACAACATGGCCACTATAAAGCCATGTCCCCACTATGTTGGATAAAGTTATCCTCCTAACTGAGGATCTGTAGGGATCAAAAACCACCATAGTAGAAGGAATATGGAAACATTTATTCAAGTCCAAAATGTTCCTGCCACCCACGGACCATACCAGTCACACCAGAACCAAATGGACTTGAAGTGACGAAATCGTCACTTCAAGTTCATTGAGTGCACACACATGGCGTGTTTCCTCCTCCTCCCCACCTGCTTGCTGAAGGCGCTGACGAACATCCTCATGGCCGAGCGGGACCAGACCACGAACGCCGAGTAGCAGCCTGTGTTGCCGGCGAAGTCCATCTCAAACTCCTTGGCCGTCTCCAGCAGGCTGGTGAAGAAGATGTTGCACAGCTTGTGGATGTAGAGCAGGGTGGCGCCCTCGATGCGCAGCTGGCGTATGGCCGTTTGTACGGCCGCCGCGCGGTTCTTCAGGAACAGCTCGCACGCCTTGGTGGATTGGCCTTGGGGGGGGGGGGGGGGATAAGGGTATACAGGACATGAGTTGTCAAAAGTTCCTTCGAAATACGAGGTTCTGATGTGCGCACTTGTTTTTCCCTTGTTTAACAAAGGAGGGATTGCTTTGACAAAGACTCATTCAGTAGTATCAATTTATACGATTATCACACGTCAATGGGTCATTTGAAATATGTTGGGGTTACAAATACACAATGGTGGATTTAGAAAGCAACCAACCACTTATATGTACCGTTTAACCGCCTCAATTGTCATTCACAAAAATGAGATAAAATAAAGAGCCCTGGATTTGATTACCAGCTGCTTTTTACCAGCAATAGTGAATACTAGCTATTTGTAAGATAATTATTCAAGGATGGAGCTGGACTCATGAGACAGCAACTGACCTAGTCTGACCAGTTGGGACACGGCCCGCCGGGTAGCCTTGGGTCCGCCACGGAGCGACCTGTCTGGCGACAGCTCAAACACCAGCACCTCCGTCAGCTGACGTACACGCTCCTCCACCTTGCACCTGAGCTCCTTGACTCTCTGGGTGACGGGCTGGTCGCGGAGGTACTCGTTCAGTTTGTCCAGCAGGTCCACGGCGCCCTCAAAGTCCCGCTGAGCAATGCACACGTCCAGGTCTTCCGGAAGCTCCTGGATCCACTCCATGCTCAGGTCCACCACGGCACCTCCCGAGTCGGTGGGCAGGTCTTCCTCCTCGTCGAAGGGGTTGGTGGAAACCTCAGGTCGCACTGGGGAGTTGGGCATCTCCTCCTCCTTCTTGCGTTTGTCCTTGGTGACTTTGTTCTTCTTGGTTTCGTCCAGAATCTCCAGCCATTCTTTTTTTACTTTGCTGTTTTCCGCCTGGAAGATGCGGCTCTCTGGGAACATGAGGATCTTAAACATGTCCTTCATGGGCGGGTGCTCCTTCACGTTGACCACAGCAAAGCTCTCCAAATCATACAGGGCGTTGTATTTATACTTCACCGTACCCCGGCGATTGGGCAGCCAGGTGGCAATAAGGAGGCAGTCATTCATGAGAAAGGCATGCACTCTCTGGACTGGGTTCATGTTTTCAACATCAAATTCAGCAAGGTCCCCATTATAAACCAAGTGCCTTCCCGGGGTGTCCATAATGTTCTTACCCCCCTCTACCTTCTCTAGTAGTGACGTCAGAGTCCTCTGTTTAACTTCTTCTGTTTCCTTTGGGAAGGCGGCTAGCATCTCTTTTGACGTTTCATCCTTGTCTGTTGACAACAAGGCCTGTGTGATGCTCTCCATTATGCTCTTCTGTTCTGTAAGAATATGACTGAGCTGGTACATTTCACTCTCCAAGTAGGAGATCTCTTTGGCGGTCTCAATAAACTGCCTGTAATTCTTATATACATTTTTCTTCAGGTTTTGCGCCGTTTCATCGGCCAATGTCTGTATTTTTTGTCGATGCTCCTGCAAATCCCTGTCGCCATCGGATTGCTGTGACAGTTGCTTGACGTAGTTTTGCGGATCAAAATTAGCAGATTCCAATTGCTTTCGCAGCCGACTTCCAGTTTCTGACATTTTTAAACCGACGCGTTCCTTGTTTTCGGTATGCTAAATGTAAAAGATGTAAGGGTTGTATACAATCAATTGTAAATAAAGCTAGCTCACGTCCACTTGCAACCCAAACAGGAAACGACTATCAGGTTTACGCCTTAAAACGTCACGAGTTACAGAAAGTAGTTGGCCAACCATACACGTTTACAATGCAAATATTACTTTTCATTAAAGCTATTTGATACCCATAATAAGTTTGAATAACTTATGAGAATATATATTTATATCACCACTTTGACTGTGTACCGGATACTATAGTGCTATGAACAATGTTTTAATGTGTTAATGCCTCAAAACTCCGGAATAAACTACGTTTTGTAGCGTCCCAAACGGAACACTGCCACCACAAAGCGAAACGTAAACAGCAATGTGTTTGAAAGAATTTGGCTCCTGCTTTTAATGTTAGATATATATATATATATATATATATATATATATATATATATATATATATATATATATATATATATATACATACCACTTTTTTAACTGTCGTTTTCATGGGCGAATTACTTTTTACATCGCTCACCGGCGCATAGTGACGTAACGTTAACCTTTGCGAGCTAACTATACTCATTATTCTTGCCATCTCTGACACTGATACATCATCTGTTTCAACATGGACGAAGACTTTATGGTTGCTCTTCAGCTACAGGAACAGTTTGACAATGAATATGAATCCTCATTATTATCACCAACGAACTTTGACGAGAATAGCGTTGAGCAAAGTAGTAAAAAACGAAAAGTAGAATATGGAGGTAATAGTATTCCCACTGCGTTCCTTCACCCGTCCAGCCAAGTGGAAAGGCCCATGTCCATTGTAGATGAGTCCTGGGAGATTTTGGACCCAAGCCCTGATGTTCGAGCTATGTTTTTGGAGTTCAATGACATGTTCTTCGGTGGCCAGCTCAGTGGAGTCGAGGTCAAATGGAGCCCAAGAATGACGCTGTAAATTACTATCAAACATTATGAATTCTCTGTTCACACACATACAATCAGAATGAAACATGTATTTCCCTGATTTAGCATATGACGAAATAGTGATAGCTTGTTGACAAGAAGCACTTACGGATAATTTTTATATTATTTTATGTGTGTACATTGTTATTTTTCTGTCCAGTTGTGCAGGTTTGTGTTCTTACGAAGGCCGCGGTGGACTGTGTTCAATTAGACTTAGCGAGCCGCTGTTGAAGCTTAGACCCAGGCGGGACCTGGTGCAGGTAATTGCATGAATGTTTTCTATTATTTCCCCATTTTACATGTCCATAATGTGCGGACGAAAAACCGTAGCAAATGCATCACATAAACATTCCAGGCCTCGTATTCTACCTGACAGCTCTTAGTTATGACTATGAGACAATAATTATACTGTTGGGAACAGCCCCCAGCCCTTTATTAATTTATTTATTTACTAATTTGTATTTGCTATATGTGTATTTTAAAAGCTTCCTCTTCAGCTCTGTGGTGGTTTGGTCAAGTATCTACTGAATAATCTGGTATTGGATGAAAACTAATATGCATGTCACTATATCAAGGGTTGCGCTACGTTATCATTCACAATATTTCACCCTCAATTTCTCCCCACCAGACTCTTCTCCATGAGATGATCCATGCACTGCTGTTTGTGACCCAGAACAACAGAGACAGAGATGGACATGGACCTGAGTTCTGTAAGCACATGGACAGGATCAACACAGCCACCGGGACCAAAATCACTGTATGTGTTGCTGTTGTAAACTGTTGAACTGTTGTTTTCAATTCCTCGCAATATCTGTTAGCAAAAACTGCTCATGAGTGGTTGTGTGGGAGAGAATACCAAATATCAGTCCTAGATACAACTTGAAAAGTATATAAACAATTCTGTAAATGATGTCCAAGGAGGAGCTAGTCACAGCTGGCTGATCAGGTAGCAAACCTTATACGCCAACATGCAGTAACAACTTTATTTAAATGTTGTGTAGGAACTGTATTCACCTCTTCAATGGAAAGACTTCCTACTCACTGAAAGGTCATCGTAATTTGAATAGAATCATACAGATTCTATTTGATTTCGATTAAATACCTCGATTTTCTGAGGTCAAGGTGTTATAATGGATGTAAAACAATTATTCAATAATCATTTGGAGTGTAATATTAGAGGTCTTGTTTTTGTTTAGCACAGTCTAGGAAGTCTATTGACATGTCTGATACACAAACAAATCCATTTGACCCTGTTGCCTTTACTGCCTTTAAAAAGGTCTCTATTTGCCAGCACTTTCAGTCATTGTTTTAGTAATTTCACATTCACTTTTTGTTCTTTTTATGCACCGTCTCTCTCCCATCTTGCCAGGTCTATCACACCTTCCACGATGAGGTCGACCTGTACCGGCAGCACTGGTGGAAATGCAATGGCCCCTGCCAGAATCAAAAGCCTTACTTTGGATTCGTGAAAAGGGCCATGAACCGGGCCCCGTCTGCCTGTGACCCCTGGTGGGGAGATCACCAGAGGACCTGTGGTGGAACTTACAACAAGGTCAAGGAGCCCGAAGGCTACGGGAAGAAGAAAGGCAAGGCACAGTCTAACAAGGATAACATGGCTGAGGGGAAGATGCCAGTGGGGAACGCAAAACCATCTAGCACAGCCATAGCCAGTGAGTACATTCTTCAGAACCTAATCTTCTACTTTATTTGACACATTTTTGCTGTGTCAAATAAAGTTTCACGTGTTGTATTTGGGCAGCTTTCGTTTTTCAAAAATCTATAATTTATTTTTGTCTTTGCATTTGAACTTTTCAGGTTCTGGGTCACAGGACATCAGAAACATGATCCCATTTAGTGGGAAGGGCGTTCTTCTCGGGTGGGTGTCACAGCCCTCCGCTTCTCAAAAACCACCAGAGCCTGTTTTGAAAATACCTTTTCCTAGCCCTATTTCCTCTCCCAAACGACCCCCATTCTCACCTCCACCCCAAAACAATCTTGGCTCTCCCACGGACACCTTGTTGGATTCTCTGGGCAAGAACAGCTCTGGCACCTTGCCCCTAACCAGGCCCAGGGGAAATAAGCCACCCACAAAGAGGTCTGTGGGCAACACCAAGTACTTTGTCAGCATCAATGGCTCGCCGGTTAGAATACCCAAACCTCATGGCGGCAAGGGTGGACTTGCCGCCTCTGCTAAGCAGAGGTCTGTGAAAGAGCTTTTTGATAGTTTCAGCGTAACTGAGAGCAACTCCACAGGCCCGAAGCCCTTAACAGACAGCAATGCAAAGACACCCTCATCACCCGGGAGTAGCTTGTTACATTTAGGGAGAAAACAAAATTCCACTGATTCCTCTACTATACCCAGACAACAGGTCAATCCTCCATCTACCCTCTCAAAGTATCCATCCGGGGTTCCCACAATGTCAAAACCGAGCCCTACCAAACCGACCCAGTCCAAGTATTTTGGCAGCCAGGGTGCGCCCGGAGCTGCCTCTGTTTCTGCAGTTCCCTCCAGGAAGAGATCGTGGAACGAGCGTGGTGGCTCTCCTAGTCTTTTGGACTTCTTCAGCATGAAGGCTGGGAGCTCGGGGTCATCCCAAGGTCAGGCGAGGGCAATGGGAAGCAGTGCCTCCGCTGCGTTCGGTTCCTCTGGAGAGCACCAAAGAACTGCCACTGCCACAGTAACCAGCAACACCGTCGCCACTTCATCGTCACACTTCCCATCGTCTTCTTCTGTGTCTTCTTCGTCCACTGCACTGCATAATGCCAGCACCTCCTCTGTCTCACTACCGCTGATGGTCAGCTGCCCTGTGTGCCAAGCAAAAGTACAGGAGTCCCAGATCAATGAGCATCTCGACTCTTGTCTCTTTTGAGGAGGGCGATGTGGACAGAATGTAGATATTTTGCTGTCACACTCATGACTTGCGATGAGTCAAAATAAAAGTTAGCAGATTTTTTGTGCTTGACCAACTGTAAGGCATTCAGGGTTGCTGAGTTAAAGTTGTGTTTTTGTTTTGGTTCTACTGCAGGTAAGCTCTTAATGATGTTGAAAAGTAATCATAGGGCGAAGGCACACCTCATTTTTGCGATTGGGGTTGTTTTAGTTTGTGCTTTTATTGAGTTTACAATGGCCACTACGACTTCGGTGCTTCTCTGAAAGACAGCTAAGTGTCTTAGCCTTACAACCAAATAATCTTCACTGTTCATTTTTGCCTCCAATAATAATATTATGGCACAAAAATAGCACCAGATATCAAAATCAATGTCTTCCTTTTCTTTTAATTATGTGCAAGTTCACGCCTCTATCGGAACTCTCTCTATATATATATATATATATATATAATTCAGCCACAGCTGTAGGGCAAATTATATCTACCTCTTTAAAATGTTAAAAGGGGTGTGGGGACTGCCGTTCTTTAAGTATAGATTTGCTGATCTGTAGCCAGCACAGGCTGTCTGCGATGCTTCACTGCTCATTTTGTTACTATCGCATTTCAGCTATCCTATCTGCTTCCTTTGCCCATAAGAATTCCCAGTGCATTCTGCTTTGTCAAGCATTTGCAAGGGCGTGTGCATCTGACCTTGATTGGCAATGAATGAGGATTTGTCAGTTGAATTTAATAAATCATTTAATAAATGTATTGGAAAAGAGAATGTTACAATGTTGTTAAACTGTTTTATAGTGGCTCTCTTTTTGTGGAGGGCAAATGATTACATTGCTACAAAAAAAGGATTTAAAAAGTTCATGCTACTTTTTATGTTTTACATATTGTTAGATATATTGAATTCATAAGCAAATAAATGTTTGTTTTAAACTTGTTTACCTTTTGTATGGATATGATTTATAACCCACCTAGGTCTCTTTTTTAATGGCTATGACTCACTACTGCTTCTCATAAAACGTATTCAATTTCATGGAAGAACATTGTGTTGAATGTATACCTTCATGTCTGCCCATACATATATCTGTATATATTTGTACAGTTCCCTGAATTGTATTTAGTGCACTGGATTCTGTGTCACCACTTATAACAATTCCGAAACGGAGAAGGTTTTGTTAATAAGCTTCATTAACAAAACACAATCTGCCATTTTTTCAGCGCAACACAACACTTTCCCTTTTTGAAACTGGATACAAGAATATGATTATTATTCATATTTGACCCAACATTTTCAATCAATTTAAGAATCAGAGCAGGGGGGACACTTTAGCCACCAGATGTGCTAAATCTGTCTTTCAAGTGTTATTTATTCAGGGTGGGAATCAAAGGGGACATCTGCCAAAGGGAAGTCAGAGACTAGGGACAAAACAGTGGGGGAGAGATGGATAATGGAGGAAGATGGATGTTAAGGACAGCTGGTGACCAGGGCAGTCCAAGGAAGGGGGCGGGGAGGGGTAAAGGTCAAGGGTATGAATCAGAGCGGGCAAGACAAACGGGAGGAAGAGTGTCTTTGAGAGGTAGGCTCAACATAACAGACAGACTGACAGACGTGTACTATTCCCAACACTTTGCTCTGTGTGACTGGATGGTAACCCACAAACACACACATGAGCTAAGCACACGAAAACCCATTATTATTATTCTTGAATCAAGAAAAACATCATTCTTTCTCTTGTCCTTCCTTCCATGGCACATGATTCAGATGTAGATTTCAATCTATAGACTTCTGGTCTAAAGGTTTTAGGGCATGGTAAGGTGGAGGCATGCATTCATAATGGACTCCTTTGATGTTGGAGTAATAGCAGGTTAAACACAGGTGTGGTTCCTTAAAAAAGAATGGGACTGGTGTGTTTATTAGGTATGCCAGAGCTGCAATGCCTTCCTGTGTTTGTTGGGGAAAATGAAGCCATCTTGGATTTGACATACTTCTCACTAGAAGTTAGGGGAAGGAAGGAAGGAAGAAAGAAACAATAGAAAAAGAATAAAACAACTGAGTGAGTGAGACAGTCACTACCACTCTCTGCCTTTCTGTGACCACCCCAGGCCTATTCTCCACGACAATGAAGCATCCCATAAAAGTTACATTGTTATTTGGAACAACAGTGTGATAATCATTGACATTGCACAAGCAGTAAAATACATACACATTACAACTTTATCTTGGTGCATTTTATTAAAGGTTACATTACCCATTACACATACAAAAGAAAAAGGTTACAATACCTATTTCAGATTGCTGATAAACTAAAGAAACGTTAATTAGTAATATTATGTTTGACCAAGACAATTTATTCATTCATTTCACACAGTAACAGCAACTGAAACACGGATTATATGTCAGCCGATATCACTATTTTGAGACCGCTGTTACGTACATCACGTATTTCACAAGGGAAAAAGATGTTACTGGGAACACGAAGATCAGGCTTATCAGGAGAAGTAGAGTCTTTAAGCCTTAGCTGATATATTTTGGGCTACAATAAACCAGCCAACACTAAATGAGTCACTTATTTGGCTCTTTTATTTGGCAGACAGTTGAGCCACAGGTCTGATTAACAAAAGCCCCTAAATTGTCAATCCTATCCGGTTCTCCCCCCTGTGATCGTTGGTGCTCCACCCTTCATTTCCGCACAGAGTTTGATCTCACACTGTAAACAGTAGATAATTGTCTACGAGATTTTATAAGCTTTGTTTTTTTTTGTCCATGCTTTAATGGCAAGGTTGTTTGCTTTTCCTGCAAGGCAGTTTGCTTATATCTGTCTGGACATTTTGATTGCCTTTTCGATTAAGGAATATCGATACCGATGTTGGTTATGTTATGTTATGTTTTTTTTACTTTAAAAAGATGTGATCTGATCAAATCGATTTATCTTAGCTTCTGTGTTTGTCGTGCGTGTGTGTGTGTGTTTGTGTGCACATGTGTGTGTGTGTGTGTGTGTGTGTGTGTGTGTGTGTGTGTGTGTGTGTGTGTGTGTGTGTGTGTGTGTGGCAAATCAAATGGTCTTCTGTTGTGTGGGGTGCACGTGTTACCATTGTGCCTTTATTACGAGGTTGTGTTATTGTTGTGACGGGCCACGGCTGGGGGTGCCAGACCCTCTGTTTGGGGGGTAAAGCCCACCATCTGTCAGTTCAGTGACACTATTGTTACTTAGAAACACTCTCATGGTGACCTCCCCTGTAGTCCTACACTATCAGTAATGGTCGTGGCTTAGAAAAGATATTCACATTTGCACTACCACAAATAAAGATGATGTTTCAATGTTTAACCATTATACCATCAATAGTAACATATGTAATTATTGTTACAGGATGTGTTAGATATAAATACAAATATTGCCATGGTCCTGGTGATATTGTGTTGTAATGATATAATTCATTACATTTCGATATGTTGCTTAGTATGGGACACACAAGGCTATAACCTAGCTATAACAAGAAAACTGTAGAAATCGCCCTCTGTTTGACTGTTTTTAACTCTGTCAAAAAAAAGTTATGAATATTCAATTATCGCCCAGCCATTCCTGCTCGTCACAGGGATACGCCCAGTCAGCCACAGTGTTAAAAGGACAGGAAGTGGATTTAGCTACACCTCCAGATTACTGCCTGGGACTTTCTGGGCGAGGTAAACTGCCGTCGGTCAGGTTTTCGTGCAGGCGATGGTTTTTACATTGATATTATTCAACGATTAGAACGCGGTTATCCGTGGGAAGTGCTTGTTTTGTTTCCCCCCCCCCCCCTGTTTCGAAGCGTATAAACGATGAATGGTAAATCGGCGAATGGTACGGTGGGCGGCATGGCCTGTATCGACGGTCTGCCGCCCCTGCCGAAGAGCTTGAGTGGCTTGCTGAATTCGAGCGGCGGGTCCTGGAGAGACATGGAGAGAATGTATGTGAAAAAAACCATGATCCAAGATGACCTAAGTCGAGGGCGAAACAACACCGACCATTTTCTGTCCAACAAGCCGGCCAACCTCGACGCGGCTTTGGCACTGCTCCGGAAAGAGATGGTAATTTGCTTTCGCATGTGTTTCTAACCCACCGAAGTGTTTTCTTTTTATGGTCATCATGTGTTAAACTGCTGGATATGTTGTGATTGGGACTGCAGACTATTCTAATTGTAGGCCTATAATAACTGGCTGAAATAAATAGTTGACATTAGGTACAGCCTACAGTTTGTTTGACTATGCCTGAAATTTGACATTCGTCAAGCAATGTTCAAAGCAACAGCAGGGATTGCGTCGGGAAATGACTTCTCTACCCACTTCAACATAGCCTGTACGCATCCTCCAAAAACATTTTTGATTCTGCCCAAATCCGGCCATCAGAACCGTTGGACTTTTAGTCACTGTCTATGTTTTATAACTAGGCTATTCATAACCCATGGAACAATTAAAACACCTAGTATTGGCCAGTGCCCTACATTCTGAAAGCCCCCCCCCCCCCCCCCCCCCCCCCCCCCCACACCTTACCCCAGACACATTCGCAGCAGGGGCCTCCGGAAGGGGTTCCAAGTGGCCTCTATCATAAAAAAACAACTGAATTACGTTTTCTCCTTTCATCTTTCGTTTCAGTGATTGAAAACACCGCTCAATGTGGTGCGATACCAAGGGATCTTTCAGACATTGCTTCTTTGGACTGCCACTGGCAATATGACAACATTATTCACAGCAAACATTACTGGGGCTTGCTGTCATTGTTGGTTACAAGCCATTGTTGTTCACCATAAAAATGACATAATTATGTTTTTCTTGATGCCGGCCTCACCATCCCCAATGACCAAAGGCGTAAACGTTTTACTCTTGCTCAGAAGTAGGCCTATTGCCTACCTAGGGGTTGATGGACGTACCCATTTTATGCTGTAGTAGAGACCTTAAAGGCAGCATTACCTCAATGGTGTTCCACAAGCGCTGCATATTTTCTTTGTCCATATTATAGCGGGGTAAAAAAAAAGTGTGTGTGTGCGCAAGGGGCTGTGATCTGTTCAGGGTAGCTGGTAACAGCCTAGTGAGAGACAGGCTGACCTTTCACCTTGGCCAAGTGACCCAGGTCATGCTTTGGGTAAATTGCAACAAGCTCCAATGTTTGCTGGGATGAGGATGTTTGTGCGATGTTTTTTTTGTTTTTTTTCTTCTCTCATCATGCTCTCTTCGTCTCTCTTCCCCCAAGGTGGGCTTGCGTCAGCAGGACATGTCGCTGCTGTGCCAGCTGTGGTCGCTGCACGAGTCCATCCAGGAGTACAAGGGCAGCTGCCAGGACCTGAGCGCTGCCTCGGGCCTGCTGGAGAACGGCTACTTCGATGAGGACGACGAGTACTACGCCGAGCCCGGCGCCACGCCCACGGGCGAGCTGCCCCCCGACGACTGCGAGGGCATGGCGGCGGCGGTCCTGAGTGGCGCCAGCAAAAACGGGAGTGGTGGTGGTGGCGGAGGAAAAAACGGTGTCGGAGGGAGCAAGGAGGCCGGAGGAGGCTGGCTTCAAGACTCGTTTCACGTCACCATCTGAGTGCTCTTACGGGCGACCGATATACGAACACAGACACACAAGAAGTGATGGGTTGGGTTTTGTGGACAATGAAAGATGAGGATAGCATTTCCCATCGGAGGGCTTGGGCTTAAAGCACCTCGGGACTCGGGAGGCCTTGGATGGATGTTGTAATGGACCGAGCGAATCGTCCCTCTGGAATCTTTCCTCACACACATACACAAGGGCATTGGAAAAAAAATCTGCTTCTGTTGTGGAAAAGCTTGGTTTCATTTTGAGGGACGATTCGTTTTGTTGTTTTCTTCCTCTTCTGCCTGACCAGGTGCCGTATGGATTCTAGGGAGGAGAACCATCAGCTGCGTCACAATCACTTGGGACCTGAGTTTGATTGGGTCATTAATCTTTTTTAAAAGACTTATGACTGTTCACATCCCCAATTGAGGCAATACTCAAATACGTTGTTCTTTTCCGAACTGCTCTTCTTCCACTGTCTATTGTATTCTTTTTCTAGCTTATCCTTCAAACGTTTCTTTTTTTGACATATAAAGATATAAACAAATGTATATTATTTATTATCTAATATAAATATCATTTTTTCTTTTGAACTATTCAATTCTCAAAAAATAAATAAAACTCTGTAGAGGTTTCCACGTGTCCATTATAGCATTTAGGCAGGCTACTGGTACTTCCTTAATCAAAGGAGATGTCATTTCTGAACCTGGACATTTATGTTGGTTGGTGAGAAGACATGATCGATGTTTAGGAACTGGAGTGGTTATGGGTCTAGTACGAGGTCAAATTAGGTCCATATTACACAAACCAAGCCTTTTATTAATGGATACCTCGCATACAGTAACTGATGTGTTTGAACTGGTTCCCCTCAACATGTAGCATAGTTGTGTTTATTTTCTTTCTGAAAATTTCCAAAATCCTAGCATCCGATCATTATCTTGATCATCATCCACAATCTGTGGGGAAACCATGTCGCCTTTTATCAGCTGAATACAGGGTACTTTTATAACTAGCGGAGAATGTTTGCCCCTGCTTGTTCATACTATAATAGTCTGGATGAATTATACTAGCAACACATACTCTGCAGCATTTAGCCAGTCAAAGCAAATGCTTTAGCCACTCAAGTATGCTAATATATAGGTGATATGCTAATGTACGCACCAAGGCGTACATGTTTAAGAAGCATGGTGGATGTTTTCGCGTCACATGTAATGCATTCTTTCAAATATTGGTTGAAATTTAGTAGTGTTGTAATTGTATGGCAACACCTAATATTTTCTCCAAGTTAACGTTTGTCATGTTACTGTGGTCAAAAATGCGAAAATCAAGTTAGTTAAAGGTTTTGCTCTTCTGAAATGGACACCTCTGATATCCTATCTTAACTGCCATCGCTAATTATTTTTTAAAGCCTAGAATAGGACCGCTGCAAGGTTCCTGTAGCCACCTTATCAATGCATCTCTATTTCCTGGCATAATCCTACAGCATATTTGAGTAAAAACTCACATCAAAAATCATAAGTTAGGTGAACGTTTCCATTGTCATTCACCATGGTACATGCTGAAACTGGCCACAATGTCTGGAGATTCCTTTCTATGTTTAAGAGAGGAAGGAAATTACAATCTTTTGGATCCCTGCAGCAAGGCCAGCTGCTTGAAAGACCAGGATGTTTTTCTGTTGCCATCTCTATAAGATCTCTTCCTAACCTGTTGCTGACATGGTTTAAATGAAGCTGTAGGTGACTACTAGGTGTTTTGTCATTTTACCTAAATGTAGCCTGGTACACACACATTATTGGTGCCAGTTGTATGGACACCAAAGAGGACATCCAAAAAACACTCACGTAAAATGAAATGTAGTGTGTTGGTGTCACCAGACAAGGCAATGTTCAGCGTAAAATGCACTTTGCATTGCTTGTGACGCAATTGGTTATGATGTTTGAATGCATTTTATAGTTATGCAATTGTATGGAATGTTTCAACAACAATGTACATTTTATATAAGAAAAGGGGCTTAACATGTGGTTGTACAATATGTATTGGTGTGACTGATCCATGCAGTGTAACGCTGTATTAAAGAGGCCTCATTTGGCATATAGCATAAGGAGCTAAAATTCTTACTTTGTAACAATTTTGATTGGCAAGTAATTGCAGCGTTAATTTCTGACCTAATCAATGGTATAAAATGTGATGCAACCTCATTCAGGGTTGTTATCATGTATTAACTGCACAACGTATCGAGCACCCCCTGTAACAGTCCCACCACTAGAAATGAGCCAGCAGTAAATAGTTGTCAGGAATTCACACATTGTGTGGCCTTGGTAGCTTTAGGCCCAGGAAGGAAGGAAACAAAAATGTTTAACTTCAGCACCCGATTCGTCCCTTGTGTCCAGACTTTCATTTGTGCACATTTTAAGTCCATCCAAACAGAAAGTCCCACCTGGCTCCGAGAGGCTACCTGATAATACATCTCTATATAGAGAGTATTACCTCTTACCTCATACACATCCGATGGTGTCCTACTACACCAACGGATCTCCCAAATCGCATGAAAGTAAAGTTCCCAGCAGAACATATCTCGTCCAATGTATAACATAATATAATTCCCTTTGTGTTGCGGGAAAAAACAATCCCCATCTGACTTGTAAAGCCTGTTACATCATAGTGATTTTTGAATCAGGTCTTTCATCGCATGGCTCCACAGCGTGTGATCAGTGCCTTTATGAGCTTGGTGGTCGACAGGCCGACTGCCTCTATTGTGGTTCCAAAAGCTGGTCAAAACAATGGTAAGATATTACAATTAGGGTACATTCATTAACCATTAATTAACATTATTTAATGCAGTAATGAGTATTAACTAACAGTTAACTGATGTTCTAGTAATCCATTACCAATGGTCTTCATGCTATCTAAGGTATTCATTTATACAATATTTGTTAGGGTTAACCCTAATTTTGCTAATGCTATATAATAATGCTTATTATTGCCTCAAATAATGTTAGTAACTGGTTAATAATGTACCCTTATTGTAAAGTGTTACCAAAAATATACTGTAAACACGGAAACAATGTTCTCATGTTTGATGTACTTGGGAATCACCATGTTTAACTTTGCAGAGGTTTTTTGTCCGTTTGTTATTGCATAAGCTAAGGCAATGCACACTTGTGCTATTTTACGTTTTGAATGGTATGTCAGATGGTTTATTTGCACACACCTTGTACTCCGGTTTTGATGTCTTGTTTGGTCCCCAGTACTTGTTACGATTTGGTCCTTTGATCATTGGGTGTTTTGATTGTTATTTAACAAGCACATGGTACCGTATTGGTAATGTAAAATCTTTATTAAAATCTAAGCCAGCACAGCAAACAAATATGTAATGCAAGCCTTAAATTTGACACCAGCAAATGGTAAATCAACAACAGTCCTACTATTATCAGTTTAATAGTATGGCTGTAGAGCACTCCAATTGTATTAGACCAAGGATTCCCATAAAGGAAGTGAATGAAAATCAAATGAACTCAGTTGCGCACTTTGGCCATTCATTTTAAAACGCCTTTTGACATGAATTCATCTCTATCTGTCCAATAAATTACTAAATATCAACATTACTCGGTGCCAACATGTAGCCAAATATAAATGCCAATAACATGGACATAAACCCCTGAACTGGCCGAGAAATGGAAATGCTGAATGTATCAATATCTTTAGTATTCCAGACATAATTCAACCCAATCAGGATATAGCTAAACCTGTTTTCGATATTTATGTATACCATACATCATTATAACCATTAGTTGAATCTAGTGTACCAGTGTCTTTTCTATATATATATTATGTGATCACTCTAGGGCTGGGCGATTATAATGTCTGTTCCAATATACCTCCTACAACATTGACATTTCCACCTCCCCGTGACTTCATGCAACAATATCAAAATAAATATTGAACAATCATCTTGACAATGAAAAACATGAAATGGTGGAAAAAGAATCATGTAAGAAAAAACCTATTTAAATATGACCTACGTACTAAAATAATGGTATACGATGGAAAATTATCACCCAGCTCTAGATTGCTCTACAATTCCTTCAGTTTATTGTAAGCATTTGCAGCAGCGGTGTTATCAGTGAATGACCATACTACTGTTTCTGGGAAGATTGTTTTGATGTAATCTTATCATAGACATGCTATGTTAAAATGAGTTTCATAAAAGTGACTTGATACTTTTCTTTTTACAAGTGTATTTTTATTTTAGCATGTGCATTATCAAAAAATGAATTCTCAGATGTTAAAATGCCGTCATGCATCAAACATGAAGTCCTGCGTCTCCTCTTTGCACCCTACATTAAAACATAATGAAGATTTATAAACAAGACAAAATATGCCCTTTCTGTATTTCTCTTATTCCTCTTTCATCCTTCCTTCCCTCTGGGCCCTGATACTTGTTAGAAGATTAGGAGCAGATTAATGTAATCTCGGTTTAGAGGTAATCCAAGGTCAGTCTCAACAGAGTTTCACTCTCTCTCTCTCTCCACACATTGAGGTTGAGAAGGTGTGTTACACAAGCTATACATCTACAGATTTATAAACAAACAAATGTATTTGCAAATACTGCTGTATCGTGAACATTGAATCCAGCATTTTGTAGACCGTAACGTCTCTAATGGCACGGATGTGATTTGGCTTTACCAGCGAAAGCAAACAAAATGAGGTACCTTGACATGAGGTACCTTCAGAGGCAGACTTCAGACTCTGCAGTTCAAGAGTTCAATGTCTCTTCTCCAATGTGCATTTGGACAATGCATTTGTTTAACTCTTTCCAGACTTCATTCCTGGTCTAGTCCTGTGTATACATGGCTGCCCTGTCATTCATTTAGCCCAGTATTCAGTCTCTGCAATGTTCAACTGATTTCCATTTAAATGAAGAGGCCCACTGGAGTATTTGCAAGCCATGTGCATTACAGCATTTTATTTAATTGTCCATTTGTAATACAAGATTGCATTGCAAATTGTGTATTTGTATATCATATTTGTTATTTGCATTACAGCTTTGCAATTTTAACATTTGTATTTGATTACCTGAAAAATGTAATCACTTCCTCAAGTCTATAATGTTCTTAATGGCTCTGTGATGATTCCTCTTAAGAGTAATGTGTCAATTGAACTTGGATCAAAACCAGCAGACTAAACTGATTTAAGCTCCATTTAGATCCATAAAGATAACGGCAAACCAAAAACATAAGACTGAATCATCTGAATAAACATTTTGAAAGTGGTTTACCTTTACCTTGATATTAATTTAATTTGGGTTGCTTACTGGTACTAAATATCTTTTTGATTATGAGACGATATGGAAAGGCATTTCTTTCATTTGTTATTACTGGGCAGGCCACACAGCTCCTGCATACAATTATTTTACATTATAACTTGACTATTAACTTTTAGTAAACTCTTCCAGGATCACCATTTGAAAACAACATCTGTGATTGAGGACACTTAACCATCTGTTGATTCAAGAAAAATAAACTGCATTTATTGGGTTTTATATTAAACAACACACAGTGTCCCTTCAAGAAAGCCCAGTCTACGTTCACCTCATTTCCCCGTTAGTGTCTGATACAAATGGAATGCAGACTATTCCATTCTCTGCAATGGTACTGGCGCGCAGTGCAGATACACCCATTGGTGAGGAGGACACATTCCACACAAGTGTGCTGTTTACACCAGCTGCTTCTACTGAACAGACGTGTTGCAACCTGCGGAGTGTGCAGTACCAAGTTGCAGACGCATACACTCACCCGTGCATGTTGTGCAAGAGTGCATATTTTGGCATAGATGAGATGGAATTCCTTTTCTTTTTTTTTACAGCAAAGCCATTTAGACAAAGAAGACAATGTCGGACGTTGTCACCACACACACACACACACACACACACACACACACACACACACACACACACACACACACACACACACACACACACACACACACACACACACACACACACACACACACACACACACACACACACACACACACAGCAACCTTTTCCCATGGTGGTGTGGTGTTTCACATAACGACCTTTCAAGGATATTTGCATGTAGTTTAAGTATTTTTAAATCAGTTAAATCAGTTAGGTGGTGGAGCTAATATGGAGAGATTCCTGAGAAAATTTGTCTTTGTATATAAATACATCACAAAAGATAAATGTCTGTATGTATACCTCAAATGACAACATGAGAGGACATAGAAAGTTTCCGCTCACCGAGCGACACTCCAACTCTCATTGTTAAGAAAACATCATAAAATAATTTATCTTCTTGAATTTTCCCCGCAGCGACAATTTCTTGCTTGGGAAAGAGAGACAACATGGGAGAGTGAGAGAGGACGTTAAGCTTAGCATTTTTCTAGTAAGCTGAGGAATGCGTGGAGTGCTGTCAGAGTCCTGTCCAAACATAGAGCCAGCAGTTGGGTGATTTGTAAGCTCTCAGTCTGATTTGGCTAGAGCAAGACCCAAGATCTGGATCTACGAGGTTTAACAGTCATTTAGATCAGGGGTGAACCTAATCCCATGGCGCTACGCTAGTTTTCCTTGAAACAATGCAACAATAGAAAACAAAACCAGACTAGATTTGCCCTTTGATTTTCACCCCAAAAGCTCTCCAGGCTTAGTATTCCAAGCATCTAGTGGATTGTTTTTCTACCTCCATGGGCCGGGGGCAGCAAAAATGTCCAGTCCGTTTAATGTTAGCTCTGGTTCTTTTCCACCAAAATAAAAATCCCACCCGCCCCCAGTTGGCCACTGTACCCACCCATCTGCAGTCAAGGACCAGACTCTTAATGCAGCATCATCTGGGTCACCAGAAGGTAAGCAAGTTCGGGAGGTTCTGTGATAGCTTCTGAAAGATCAGGTCCATGCAGGTTTCCGACAGCAGGCCGGCAATCACAGCCATCAAGGACAAACGCCTGCTGCTATTGAGAACAACTAGAAGGATAGGACAGGCAGAGAGGGAAAAATACATAAGAATATGGTAGTGTAGCTTTTTTCTGAATAGAAAGCATACTATACAGATTGTAAATCTGTTGATCAGTGATATTTGCCATCAGATGCACTTATGGTGCCAGTGGTTGTATGTATTTCATCTAGACAGAGATTCATATCTTTGAAAATGCAGTGTTGCATCTGTTTTGTAGAGAGCTGTTATTACCCCTGGTGGGATTATCTATGTAAAAAAGAAAATGTAAATAAAACAAATTCTGATTGATGACAATTGAAAAATATCTTTGAAAATACAGTGTTGTATCACCAACTAAAAGCAAAACATTTAGCGCAATTCCAGCCTGTTTACTACTTACTACTATTTTACTTTACATTTTGCTGCATGAATATGAATGAGAATAATTATGTGTGTACTAGTCGATGAATGACATAGCTTTACTGTTCATAGTTCACACACATTATTACAAATGTTACAAGGGGGCAGAACAGTCTGATCGTCATCTGGACAATAAGATATATCAAAATTATACAATCTGTTATAAGATCATAAGATCTATTTCACCAAAACATTGGTTTTGGTCAAAGTTTGGGCCTTTCTAACAAGCAAGCAAACGAGAAATAAAAGATTCCTGTCTCCCACCCAAGAGGGTTAATATAGGGGTGTACACTTGCGCCTTCTGGTGTCTCAGAATCTCCTACCAGAGACCTTTACCAGCCAATGGTGGATATATTTGACCATTTGGCATATTAAAAAGATAAAAAGACAACATTCTAAAAAGTTTATATTGGACCCTGAATTAAACAATGCATAAACCTCCTCCAAAAACCAGCTCGACCAATCAGCACACGCACAGAGACGAGATTGTTCCCCTACCTCTGATGGCCTGGGAATTGGAGGTGAGCACAAACAGCTTGATGAGTCCCAGGCACAGCGGCGAGTAGTCGTGCTCCCATATGACGGCAGGGATGAGGAGGACCTTGCCGTAGCAGGAGAGCAGTAGCGCCCGCAGGAGCTGCTGGTGGTCCAGTGGTTGAGGCCCTGCACCCAGGAGCCCCACACTCAGCCAGAGGAAGCAAAACACACCGCCACAGAATGCCACAAGCTCTGGGGAGGATAGAAGTCAACAGTCAGTGAGCATCAAGGGACAGGGGTGGACAAACATCAGTGTCTTATTAAGTATCCCTGTTTAAATATAACTAGAAGTGAAAAGTGTGTTTCTTTGTTTGGTCAAAGAATTCTCAAAAGTAGACATTAGTGTACAGCCTTTTTTTAAATAATATTTCCCAGCAGGAAACGCACATCCAATGTTTTACATGGTAAAAGTAATGTGTTTGGATTCTCCTGAGTGGCTTGAGTTAAAAAAACAAAAGGTTACCATACACAAACAGATTTCTCAAACCTTTTAATTAATTGACTAATCGCTGGACTGCTGAATCAGTCCAAATATATATTATTCATTTGTATTGCTAACTGGCTTTTATAAGATCACTGAATGTGGCATTGGCATTATTAATTTCAGGAAACATTCACTATAGTGACCATCCTAACACCTCCTTGGCCCGTTCAGTAATTACTATACAGATTTCCAACAGTGTTTATGCTACACAACAAACACTAATACAATTTCTCTTCCTGCTTCGGTGCTACTGTTTTACCGAGGGTGGCCAATCCGAACATGCCGTAGAAGTCCCATTCCTTGGTGTATCTGATGATGTCCGCGGGGTCGCTGCTCTGCTCGGAGCCCTGGTGGAGTACGGACCACCGAAGGTAGGCCTCACACAGGAGACAGAAGACGCACAACTTCCAGTGGATCTTTAGAGAGGAAGAGGTAAGGTGGTGATGTGTTGATATCATGTTTTATACAGTCATGACAAGACAGTGATTCTCAGCTGAGGGTACGTGAGGCAGAGTCCAGGGTGTACTTGCTTTGATATAAATACCCCCAAAAACCGACAATGTAAAATATGAATAGTAATTTGTTTAATATAATTTATGTTAGTGCTGAACAATTGAGTTAAGACCAGAAGCTGAAGTAAGCATCTTCCATTTTAAATGCCTAGGCCCCCAAAATATTGATAATGATGCTAAATATTAATAGATGAACATCTCAAGTTAATTACTAGTATAATATTACGTCAAAGGAAAACATCTCTGGTTGACCGTGTGTCTACTGTGGGGGGGGGGGGGGGGGGGGGGGGGGGACAAGATTGGGAATGGATCCATCCATCCATCCATTATGTATTTCCTTCCAACCCTGTTGATTGCTGCTGTCTTTTCAGTTGTCCTACAGCAATAATAACAGGCTACTACTTGATAATAAACTTGACCTTCCATCTGGAAAGACTAGTCTGGTTGAGAACCGTTCTGGTCATATTTCTTATATTAACCCAAAGGGTTCAAGTTTATACGTTTGTAATACTTACGTTGAGGCTGGTGTTGAACAGAATGTGCCTGAAAGCCTGTGTCTTGCACAGGATAGCATCAATCAGGATTATAACTGGGTCGTATTCTATGTACTTGTCCACTGGCTTTTGACAAGAATCCTAGAAGATGAACACACGTAGGGCTATGAGTAAATTGGAACTTAAACTTATACACACTGGTGATCTTTGTAATTATTGTTCTGATTTTGTGTCCGATTTTAGTTACTCAAGAGCATCTGCACATTTTTGCAGATTACATAATTGAACAGACATGGTTTAAAAAAACGAACATCGCCCAAAAACGTTAACACATAACTTACACATAAAGTGATCTTTAAGATCCCATTGCTGTAATCCCTGTGCAATTCCAAAGCATTCTTGTTACATTCAACACATCTAAAGGCACTCTTCTCCATTCTCGTTTCTGGCAAGAAATTGACAACCGGCTTCACCACTTCCTTCCTTTTAGAGGCCGCCGGGAAATGCAGTCCTGAATATATTCCACGGTTTGGATTCAGCCTTTTCGCGAGGGTGAGTGTCCACCGTTGAACTACATTACAGGAGCTTCCGCTCTCATCACTATACACGAAGCACAATATGGCACCTGCCGGCCGGACTGTTGTTGTGCTAGTGCTTTCACTTCTCTACTTGTGTCGAGCAATCTTTTCCACAGAATATTTCTCCACGCTTACTTTCAATAGTGAACTGCACAAACATGGGTGCAGTTCGCCTTCGGAGTGGGAGGAATACGCCGCCGACTGCGGTAAGATATCTTTTTGCCACGTCCTCTGTGATACAACTGTCAGTGCTCAGCTAACCCCCGGTCATAAGCTAACGTTTACTAGTCGGGCTAAGCCAATGCCAGAGTCTGTCCTCTATGCTGTCCCGCAGAGATAACTAGTCCAAGGTTTGCAATGGGTTTGCTAGACATTCAAGTGCATGGTCAGAGAAGGATACTATGACCCTCGAAGAGCATTGTCTCGTATGTAAATATGTGTGAATGGGCATACTAGTATAGTAATTGAGGTAAAACATCGTTTTCCAGTGTTAATTTGTAACTTAGTGCAGTTGCATCTTTTAATATTGATGCTATATAGTGGTTGTCGTTATCTTGTTTTGGGATGCCAACATGTATATCATTCATCGTTATTTTAGTTGTCACTGGGTTCTGGGTTTTATTGCACGAAAGCTGAGTGTCATGTCAATCAAGCACACAGTCAATGAATAGAAGACAACTGCATGGACGTCAGTACATTGCTCTGCACTCTGAAGATAACGCCAATTCGTACCTTCTCTGAATTTCAACGACTAAATGAAACAGGATCAGCATTGAGCAGAGTAGCATTTGCATATGCTTCCTAGTAACTGGTAAAGAACACATTGAGTCTTGGACTGGGGATAAGTACACATCTTTTGTTTTGAATCTCCTTTTGTTCCCCCTATGGCCCTTTCCAAGGCTTAATATATAAATAGTATACCGTCTCTCTCTCGCTCGCTCTCTCAGTCTCTCTCAATCTTTTTAGAAACATGATACTGATGTTGTGTTTATTTTTTATTTTTTTTAAAGAGTCATCCATTTTGCAATTGGAGGACCCAGACTGTGAAGAAGGGAGTAACCCTCCCTGTGAATCGGTCTTCTCTCTCAACGCAGAGAAGATTCTGGTAAGATCAGAGTGAATGCCTGCTTGCGTACGTTCACATATAGCCAACACAAATTCACACTCGAACAAATATCCGCTCGCTTTGGCAACGCTCATAACCTTTCACTTCCTCATGAACACCATTTCAGTCTGGTTTCAGTTGTCTATCCGCTGAAGTCTTGGGTTGATCTTCTTTTCTTAACAGAATAGCTTTTTTGACTGCCCCTCAGAGTAGTGTTTCAGGAGTTGAGAAAAGGATGGCAAAGTATTTTTCCCCAAATTGTACATAAAAGATTAGATTAGTAGAAAAGACTGACCTTTTGAATGTTGTTGAATTCTGTACACACTTTTATGATCTTAAATGTTTTGGGGACAAAAGCTATACAATCAAACAAGATACCGTAATCGGCTGAATGGTAGCTTCAACCATCAGGATAACTATGCCGTTATTGCAACAACAAAAAAGAAGAGTCTTACCAGGCCACAATGGCCACAATGTTATTGCGTTTGCTGCAATGCTATTTTAGCTTGAATCACTGTTATTGAATATGATTTTTATGCATCTAAGATCTATCCAAAGATCTTGACGTATACATACAGTAGGTGTTTATAGATCAATGGATCTATAGCCGCCATAACTAATGTTATATTGTCTGTATATCATAAAAGTACACATTGTATACAGGATGTAGGATTATTTTGTTTAAATATACAAATTTATTCTCAACCTCAACCATATCATTTATATTGGAATCTGTTTGCCTATCTGTCACAGAGCCAGGCCAAGTTGTTCATAGAACAGAAAAAAATTCCTTTCCCTGTGGATAACCACAACACAAACGAAGAGCTTGGTAAGGTTTCGCTTGTTTTAAAATAAATAATCAAACCAAATTCTGGTTGATATGTATGTTTCCTGCTGTAATGCTCTTATAACACCTGTCCCCTTGGATGCTTCCTGTGTCTTACAGCTATAGGGTACGTGCTGATTGGCAATGGCCTCTACGACGAAGCCATCAAACACTTTTCCCTCTTGCTACAGGTCTGTTTGCAAGCAAAGCGCCTCATAATTCTGCAGTAAACTTTAATAAAGACAGTTGAATGTAGCACCCCATAGTTTAACGCAGACAGACTTCCCCTGCTTTACCACATTTATGGTGACTTAAAATGCATATGGGGCACCCACTTCAAGGATTATTCTGATGTAATCTAGTTGGCAGTTGTTGTCTTTTTCTCGATGTCAAATCATTGCTTTAATATCTCTCTCTCTCTCTCTCACGTGCCGTTTTGCCCCTATGTCCTCCAACCAGGGTGAACCAGAGTTGGTCAGTGCCATCTACGGCAGAGGCATAGCATATGGAAAGAAGAGTCTTCAGGTGAGTCATGGTCATTTGACACTGCAGTTATAAATCTACTTTCGTGTAACCTTTCAATGCTAATTAGGTTAAGTTCAACACAATTATTGAAATTATTTTGAGCACTAGCCAATGGCCTATGCTTCAAATTATTTCAAACTATTAGATAAAAAGATGCATATATAATAATAATCATTATATAATGACATGAAAGGCTTGCGATCTATTAGTCAGTACATTGGAGAAATTAATTATTATAAGCTATTATACAAGGCTCTTTTGTAATGAGAATTGTACTGTCAATGCCTGGGGGGGATGCATTTACCGTATCTGCAGGTTTCAACTTTACACATAGTTTGCTTAACCATAAGTGATGTGAGTGGAAATGCATAATGTAACATGACAGTGTTGGTCGGTATGAAATAAATTACCCCAAAGAAAGAAACCTATTGAGTTTTTATGGGAAGCCCTCCTTCCCTATAACATCTACACTCTGCCCTTTCTGTCCCAGGACATCAAGAATGCAGACCTGGCCTTGTTCGAGCTCAGCCGGGTCATCACGCTGGAGCCCAACTGGCCGGAGGTCTACGAGCAGAGAGCAGAGGTGAGAGCCCCCCCCCCCCCCCCATCCCACTTCCCTACCATAGAGACTGGGGTGGAGGTCAAGAGGTCCTTCCCTAAAAAAAAAAAAAGAGAGACAGCCGGGTGACAAAAATATCCCCAGTGTTATGTGATGGTGTCGTAGATATTGCGTATGCCTGCTGCGTGGGCAACACAGTGTGTGATAGGTAGTCTCCCAAATCAGACTTTAGGTCTCTGTCTAAAGTCTGTTGGTGGACGTGCTCATATCTGGGTGGAAGGGTGTTTCCCTTTCTTTTGCTTTCTGTTTGTTTCGCCAATCATGTGGCTAGTGGCGGGGATCATCAAGTTCCTAGTTGGCACAAACTCAGCCAGCAGAAGTAAACTTAAAAAAGGTGTCTGTAAAGGTTTCAAATCAACACTGTGTCGACTGTAGAAATATGCTTATTAAAATCTCCTTCTCAAAGCTTCATCCACTTGCACAAATGTGTTTCCCTTTGGTAGAATATCTCCTTAACAAAACAGCGAACAAGGTGTAACTCCGCCCCTTGCAGTTGTTGGCTTCCTGCCCAGAATCTGCCGTCTCCCCGCAGAAGTTTTGCTAAAACATAGAAGGACTGCTGGATCCCAGATTACGTGACAGGATGCTGGTGTTGCACCTGTAAACACTTTTTTTCCTCTTGCATAACAGAAGGGATTAACCAAAGACTTTTACATCACAATCAATCCATAATTGTTTATAAGCTAGTCAAATAACTGGAGATGTATGTCTGTTGCGGAAAGATGTGCCAATAGAAAGGCAAAGAACAAAGGGAGCGGCGACTAAGCTTTTTCTTAAATCCATGAATTACCGTCATTCTAGATTTGCAGAGTTTATCCATACTAAGATTATTAACAGTGGATGTGTTTCATTATGAGATTGCCATGGGCATTGAAAGATGGCATCTTTTAATCTATTGGAAATGATCAGGCTTTTCTCTTACACTAGGGTTCACCTCTAAAATGTTTTCCTAATCGTCCTAATGAGGTTTGTGTGTTTTGTGCGTATGTTGATGCAATTGGTCGGGCTTAGGCTCAGATGCAAAGTAGTTGCAAATTCTTTGGTCTGCCTTCCTGTGGCGTGGCCAGATATTTTCACATTACCGGATAAAATGTGTGTGTGTGTGTGTGTGTTTGTTGTTTGTTGTTGTCCCCTCATCCGTCCAGATACTCTCTCCGCTGGGCCGTATCAGCGAGGCCCTGGGTGACCTGACCAAGGCCATTCAGTTGCAGCCCTCAGCACGCCTCTACAGACACAGGGGGACACTGCTCTTCATATCAGAGGTGTGAGTATGTGTGTGTGTGGTGTGTGTCTGTGTGTGTATGTGTACGTCCTCCTCGCATTGCAATGCCAGGTGTGAGTCTGACATTACTGGTTATTTGCTTGTAAAGCAAGGAAGGGGGAAAAGAAAATCCACTCACAAGTGATCACCAAGGATACAAGTCCAATTCCAATCGTGAATTCAAATAGTTTCAGATATGTTCTGGTTATCTGGATTCAATACACAACCTCAGAAGATGGACTGAAAGGTGTGTGTGTGTGTGTGTGTGTGTGTGTGTGTGTGTGTGTGTGTGTGTGTGTGTGTGTGTGTGTGTGTGTGTGTGTGTGTGTGTGTGTGTGTGTGTGTGTGTGTGTGTGTGTGTGTGTGTGTGTGTGTGTGTGTGTCCGCTCGCCAGGACTACGTGGCTGCTATGGAGGACTTCCAACAGTCTCTGGATCTGAAGAAGAACCAGCCCATTGCCATGCTGTACAAGGGCCTTACTTTCTTCCACAGAGGCATGCTAAAGGTACGCTAGTCTCGGCAAGCTAGTGCAGCTAAAGAATAACAGCTAGGCTAATAATGTGCTTTGGCCTTTTAGACATACTTGTTCTGCTATCTACATCTATGGTTGTGTTTCATGCATGTATGCAGTAATCTATGTGGAGGTTTAAGGCTGATATAGAATTCTCAGACAAATGACATCTAAATAAAACCCTTTTTTCTCGTTTCTGATCTGTGATTTATTAATTAATATTCTTTAAGATATATATATATATGAATATTCCTCCACCTTCAGGAAGCCATAGAAACGTTCAAAGAGGCTCTGAGGCTCAAGTCGGACTTCATAGATGCCTACAAGAGCCTGGGGCAGGCGTACAGGTACTGTTGGAACGGCTCCACCTTAAAGGAGTTATGGTTATGGTTGTGTGTGTGTGTATATATATATTTATCTCCCATCTCCTGGATTCCCCTTCTCTCTGCAGAGAGCTGGGGGACTTTGAGGCGGCGATGGAGAGCTTCCAGAAGGCCCTGATGCTGAACCAGAACCACATCCAGTCCCTGCAGCTGCGCGGTATGATGCTGTACCACCACGGCTCGCTGCGGGAAGCCATCGGCAACTTCAAGGTATCATGGCAACCGCCGTCTGTGGCGTTCATCCAGGTCCCCAGTTCTGCTTTCAGTTTGATTGCAAAATAGCTCATTGTTGGCATTCATTGGCACACAGACTGCAGCCATCATATGATCCGTGTCAACAGCGTGCGCTGTCTAAACATAGGGTTAGTGTCTGGTAGTTAACCACTAAGTGTAGTGTAACCTTGTAAACAGTTGTCCGGGTACCACGTCTGTGCTGTGCCAAATGGGCTAAGGCCTAACTAACCACAAAGTAACCACAAAGTAAACCTCTTGCTCTCTCTCGCTCTTTGGCTTTCTGCTTCCCCCCGCGCACCACAGCGTTGCCTTCAGCTGGAGCCGTACAACGAGGTGTGCCAGTACATGAAGGGCCTCAGTCAGGTGGCCATGGGCCAGTTCTATGAGGGCATCAAGGCCCAGACCAAGGTGATGCTCAACGACCCCTTGCTGGGCCAGAAGGCCAGCTCCGAATACCTCAAAGTGAAATACCTCAGAGGTACGTTCGCTTTTCCTTTTTTGTTGTTGTGTTCATGTAATAAACCAAAGATTACTTTGTTTAATTTCTCAATCAGTTTTTATTTACTTCTGTCTATATTTTTATTGTCATGAAAATCTTTTTTAGAGATGATATAGATTCATTACCCCCATGCAGTGTTTTTTGTCCTCCCCCATTTAACTACTTCCTGCCATTTTTACAAATTGTCTCTCTCTCTCTCTCTCTCTCTCTCTCTCTCTCTCTCCCTCTCCCCCTGCCCCTGCCACTCCATCCCCCTCCAGAGTATTCTCGTTACCTGCACTCCCACCTGGACGTCTCGGTTGCTGAGTACAACGTTGACCAGGACCTCCCGGGGAACTTCAAGAACCACTGGGCCAAGAACCTGCCTTTCCTCATCGAGGACTATGAGGAGCAGCCGGGCTTGCAGCCGCACATCAAGTGAGTCTCAGTACCGGCCGTCCATGGCAACCCCGGCTGTAGTTCAATAAAACTACGATGGATCAACACCAACGGGTTGTCCCGTTATTGAAAAATTATGCCATAGTTGCCAACAATAATTGGATATTACTTACTTTCATCTATAAATGGGAAGTCGTCAAGCAAACAGCTGGTTGATTGTTCTATTTTACCATCACTGTCTGATTTGTAGCGCATTGATTTGGAACTGTAAGAGGCACAGTGTCCCGATATTGAAAGTATCAAGTATTCAACAATGCTGGATAACACTGCCCTGTCGAGGCTTATGGAAGCCTAGACAGGGCAGTGTTGTCAGCTGTGGCTTCTTAGATAGGTAGGTTGCAGCATCCACTTACTGAACAAATCCACTCTGAAGACACTCGTAAATAAAGCATCGGCTTTATTGAATGTGTAAGCCTGATCTAAGCCTAATACAGGAAAACCAAATCAAGTAAACCAATTCTTAGTCTCGGAGTTAAGATAAAATAATGTTTGTTTTCAACTGTGTTGTTTTTTTTTAAATCATATTGGAAAGGTGGGATCAGGATGAACCCTGTGGTCTCCCTGTTTGCTCCTCAGGGACGTCCTACCTCAATACTTTGAAAGCTACAGCAACGAGGTGCAGAAGCTCATCTGCACCGCGGACCATCTCGGGGCGCTCATGCAGTACAACACACCGGGCTTCCTGCCCAACAGGAGAATACACAGAGGTACTGGTTTGTGTTTTGTATGTACAGCAAGGATTCCCTCAACAAAACCCAAATCATTTTGAATTCAAAGGCAGTTTTGCTGTCACGCTATCGAAGACTTGGTTTTGCGTAATGCAGCCATAGTAGGGTTTTCATTGTTGAATAGTGTATGAAAGTGCTGACGGACGCGGCTGTTTCCTTTCCCCCGCTAGCCATGGGCCTAGCGACCCTGGAGGTGATGCAGGCCATGCACCGAACGTGGAGCAACTCCAAGGTGCGGGTGAACGGCAAGACCCGGCAGATGCAGTGGCGGGACATGTTCGACATAGCCGTCAAATGGAGGAGGTGGGGGACCAGCATAGGTCTTTGTGTTAGTCTCGTGTTTGCGTGGTTTGAGCTAGCTAACGCTGAATATTTTATGTTTTTCATTTTAATTACATTTGTAGTCTTTTGTCTGTAAAACAGTGTGTGTGCATGTGTGTAGGATTGCAGATCCAGACCAGCCGGTTCTGTGGCTAGACCAGATGCCAGCCAGGAGTCTCAGTCGAGGCTTTAATAATCATATCAACCTCATAAGGTATCAAGTCCCGCACACACACAGACGCACACGCACACACACACACACACACCATGGTAACCCCACTCCATACTTTGTAGCACTGACCTCCATTTGAGAATAAAATCACAAAGGTATCACTTACAAGAAGAATACATCAATCGTTTTTCTAATTGTTTTTCAAATGCTTTCCTTGTTCTAGAGGACAGATCATAAACATCAGGTATCTAGCCTACTTTGACAACATTCTGGACTTCATTAAGGATCGTATACTAGTGTACCACGGGTGAGTGACGAACTCCAGGGGGGGTGAACTAATGTGGTGAATGCTTCGCGTGTGATGACGATGTCAAGAAAGCTGGCGGGTCAGAGTGAGTGTGTGTGTGTGGGGGGGGGGGGGGGTGGGGGGGGGGGGGGGGGGGGGGGGGGGGGGGGGGTTGAAGATACCAGCATCTGTGGATGGGGTCAGAATCTAACGCTACTCTCTTTTGTATTTGTAACTCATTGGATGTTCGATTTCCCCACGTATTTGGAGTAGATCAGACTTGTTTTCTAGGTCTACAGCGCAAGACTAAGAATAGGCAATAATAGAAGTGAACAGCTTTCAGCGTCCCCAATTCTTTTGAACCCTCAATTATCTCCTACTCTTTCACAATGACCTCCCATATTAAGCCTGTGTCGTCTCTCTGTCTCAGAGCCTACAACCCCAGAGGGCTGCTGGAGGTCCGACAAGCTCTGGAGAACGTGAACAAAGTGGAGGACCTGCTTCCTATAATGAAGGTAAGGAGGGGAGCCCGTGAGGCCAGAGGGACGGTGTGGTGGAGGTTCATAGAACCAATATCATCTATTGTTTTTAGCTTTTGATTCTTAATAATATTTAGAATTGGAAACAAATCCTATTCCCGTCCTGTATGTTCTGCGGTGACACCCTGATTTCCCATTTGTGACTAATAGCATAGATCCGTCTTTTTAGGTCTGTGTTTGAGTCTGACACGTTTTGATCTTTGATCGAGCTGGTCAATGAAAAGTAGGGGTTTGGATTTATGCAGAGGTGTGTGTCTGTGTCTGTGTATTCATGTGTGTGTGTGTGTTTGTATACGTGTTTGTTTCCTAAAGCAGTTCAACAGTAAAACCAGAGATGGATTCACGGTCAACTCCAAAGTACCCAGCATGAAGGATCCGGGGAAAGAATACGACGGCTTCACCATCACCATCACGGGAGACAGGTGAGACGCCATGCCACCAAGTGTCTACAAGACCCCCGCTGCTTGGAGACCACTTGTTGGATTCTCTTCGCCCCAACTATTTATTTTCTTTTTTATTGATGAGGTCATGGCAGATGGGGGAAACAAGGATAGTACATGTTGGACTTCATAGTGTAGGCGTTAAAGTCAACGGTGTTCAGAACCAATCACTTACATTGTGGGGGGAATGCGATGCTATCTTTGAAATCTGTCCTTTGTTTGTTCAGGTGGAGCGAGTTCCGCCACTCCTCCAAGGCCCTCTGTCTTATTGCTGGCTTTAAAACACAGGGCTTTCACAGCACTCCAAACTTAACTGGAACTTGTTCTTCTAGTGTGGATAACAAAGTGTATCTCTTCTACCACTGCCGTTGCTTTATGTCCTCAAGAGGCTTTTGATTATATTAGCCCTTTAAATGCTCTGTTTTAAATTAGAGACCCAAGAGACAAGTTTTTGTGAGTTGGTGAGTGACTCACTACTGCTCGTTCAACCTTTTAATTGTGTTTGTGTGTGCGTGTGTGTTAGGGTGGGCAACATGCTGTTCTCTGTGGAGACCCAGACCACTGAGCAGCGGACTCAACAGTACCAGTCAGAGATCGAGTCCATCTACAAGGACCTCACGGCCAAGGGGAAAACCCTGATGCTGTCCACCGAACTCGGCGTAAGACGGCACTTCCAGGGTCTCCGTCTACCCCCCCCACCCAATCACACCACACATTATATTCCTTCCAATCCTTTCACCTCCGTCTTCATCTGCCGTGCCATTGTTTAGCTGCCCAGTGTATCACCGGGTTACCAGGTCTTTCCATTGAGGCACACTGAGACCACAGCAATGTGGTCGATGAATGTCATTTAAACAGGCGTGAAGTCGTCCTGAATAATCAACCACGGTCTCCTGCTCGGATGGCAACTGAGCAGAAGTTAGTTTTTCGCTTGCGGTTACCTCTTCAAACGTGCAGTACTTCTTTCTGCACACTTCTTTAATCTCTTCAAACGGAGCTGGCGTCAGCCTGGACCATAGGACCAGTGTTACCTTTTCGCTACCTCGCTTCCGGGCTTATCTTTTGATGTCTCCGATGTAGTGTGTTGAAACTTCTTTGTTGTCTGTGTTTTCAGGACGCGGACGCGGTGTGCAACCTGATCCTGTCACTGGTGTACTACTTCTGTAACCTCATGCCGCTGTCCAGGGGATCCAGGTACACCGTCTGCTGCTGCTGCTTCAGGCACCATACTGCTGCTGTCTTAATACAGTGTATTCAGTTTGAGATTGGGGGGTTGGGTGGTTGAGATCACTAGCTCCGTATGAGGGGCAAAATGTGACAAATGCTTTACTTCTCTTACATCTCAGATGCAGAAGTATTTTTTTGGAATCACTGCGTACAGAAATGAGGACTTGAAATAGCAATTAGAACTTCTACTATTGACCAAACATTTAAGTCACGTTTTTATACAAGACGAGTGCTGAAGAGGAAAAAAAAATCCAAAGCCGCTAGCATTGCAGGCGGTACAAAGTGTAAAACGCCTTGACAAGTCTTGTGCGTCAGATGCTGTGCTGAGAGGCTGGCGTCACTCTCTCTGTCCTCCATGGTGACTGGTGTGCTGTTCTCCTCAGTGTGGTGGCCTACTCCGTGGTGATGGGAGCGCTCATGGCCAGTGGGAAAGAGGTCGTTGGGAGGATTCCCAAAGGAAAGGTACTGTCCCACCGCAGGCCCTTTGATGACATTGCAATAGGGTTATTTGCTTTACTACCATCTGAATTGTATGAATGGTATGCATTGAGTTGTTCTTTGCTTGTGTTTTTTGCTTGTGTGTGATGGATGCACGTTTTTCGGGGGAGATAAGCTGGTGGATTTCGAGGCCATGACCACCCCCAGTCCGGACGGCTTCAGCAAAACAGCCAAGAGCTGGATGAGTCTTAAAAGGTGAGTAGATTATTATGTTTTATTTCATTAATAAATAATGTTTCTCAACAGGATTGACTTCAGGTATCCGCTTGTATGTTGTTATGATATGACGGTGGTTCTATTTCCTGTTGGTAATTTCTTCTTCTAGTTTCTTGTTTCTTTTGCACCATGCCAAACATTTTGAGTCAATGGAAATTCCAACCACAATTGCATTTGTTTTTATATTTTTAAACCAATCCCTCATAGGTAATAGCATTAAAGGGAGTTTTGTTATGGATAAAGAAAGCCTACTTAAATCAGCCCATGATCCTTGGGGCAAAATAAACTGCAACATCCTTCCAACATTCTGTAGTACTCTGATGAGTCAATTGGCTTAGCTTGACACCTATGTGTGTGTGCGTGTGGTCCCTCTGCAGCTTGCCCAGCTGGTACCAGAGTCTTCCGTCGGTAGCCGAGACGTTCCCGTCCACCAGGACGATGATAGAGATGCTGAACACGGACGCCACGTCGCACTGTCCCAAGAAGTCCTAGCCCTCCTAGATGACTTCTCTCTCTCTCTCTCTCTCTCTCTCTCTCTCTCTCTCTCTCTCTCTCTCTCTCTCTCTCTCTCTCTCTCTCTCTCTCTCTCTCTCTCTCTCTCTCTCTCTCTCTCTCTCTCTCTCTCTCTCTCTCTCTCTCTCTCTCTCTCTCTCTCTCTTTTGCTCTGAGAAGAACAACCACCTACAACTGCTACAGAACACACAAGGGGAAGGGAAAGGGGGGAGGGTGTAATTTGGTGCTTCTTAGGCCATGCCTGGGACTTGAGGGGACAAATACATGTTGATGTTGGGGTTGTAATCCACCGCATACACACACACACACACACACACACACACACACACACACACACACACACACACACACACACACTGTTAAGGGGCATGCAAGAGATGATACATCATCAACAAGGCAGTAGGCAGCCCTTTATACTTTATAGTTCCACACTCCAACTTAGCGCACAATGGCAAGGGGGTTATCGCAAACAAAACTCTTTTGTCAGTTTGGGATTCAGTGGGTGGGAGGGCTTAACTCTCCCTCTCCCTCTCCCTCTCCCTCTCCCTCCCTCTCCCTCTCCCTCCCCCTCCCCCTCCCCCTCTCCCTCTTAAGTTGCATGGCCAAGACTGACATTGAATTATTTTGGAATATACTAAATTACTACTTAACCTGCACTATGAAACAATTTCTCTGCATCCATGGCTATATTTTAATTGAAAATCATTCAACCATCAGTATGTCTTAACACAATTTGGTCTGGAAAAAAACGCCTCTACCTTACTTGTGTCTTGCGTGATGCCAAATGTGATGGCTGTAGTGAAATCGTGTCATAGTTGCAGGTTACGGTTAAAATCCTCTTAAATTGGACTTATTAACCTAAACCTATTTGTATGCGTCACCATAACAGTGTAGGCCAATGCTGTTTGCTGAGATCATTTAGATTTTGTATGATCGACCTATGTTTTTATCTTCATAAATACATAAAGGGCCCCCAGCTGTGTAGTGTGTATGGACTGCATCTCATGTTGGAAAATTGGAAGAAATGGCAGATGGAGATAAAAACATATATATATAAATATATCTGACAAACACAACATTGGGGTTTCTGTCTTGGCATACTTGAATTTCATCTTTTTTTTTGTATTTATATATTTTACGTTTTTATTTTGTTTCTGGGGGAAATGTGAGTATGGGGTAATAGTTCCCAATAGACATTAATCCAATCAACCAAAGTCACATAAATTGCTACTGAACTCCCAAGAATATTTTTGTATTAGAAATCAATTTTGGAATATGTTGATAGGGCCATATTGTGCAGAAGCTTCACACCCATGAACACAAATCTATAAAATGTTTTTTATTTGTATGATATTTTTGTTCTACATGGCAAAAGGTTAATTGTCACCCTTCCATGTGGCATAAATGTCCCCTTGGCTTCATCCATTCTGGAAACCAGTTAAGAAAAATACAAATTTAAATGGTCACAGTAATTTGCAATGGCTGGAGCAGAACATAGGATAAGATTATGGTTTGGGATACAAATGTCTGACGAAGTTGCTAACTGTCTTTTTAAGGCGTTAAATCAGTGGTTCCTATCCTTGGGGTCGGGACCCCTCTTGGTGTCCCCTGATATGCATTTGGGGTCACAGGAAATTTCTGAAGTAAGCTATAGATGTTTGACGATCCATTTTAGAAAACTATTTTTTTCTTTTTACATTTTCTGTTGCTGCCTGTCTTGATATCTTGCACTGATGACCCAGAATAATTCCACATTTTATTGCTTTTATTGTGTTATTTGATCTGATCACTTGGACAACTGCAATAATAAACAGGTTCTGTTGATTTGGAAACATGGAACCTATAGAGAGAAAAGGTACTTGACATAACCAGCACAATTACTTGATTACCCATGGGCCTAAATCTCTGAAAGTGGCAATATGATAGGCCTACTTTGCTATAATTTTTTCATTTTTCATTTGGATCTTGAACTTGACATGCCCTGACTCCCCACAAAGAACTCCTGTTATTACCCCCATTATTCAACTATGATATTTATTCGGTCGATTGGGGATTTCCTCATGTGCAAAGGAGGAATTTATTTTAGCTTTCGAACATTCAGAGTGAACTTATAAATGCAAAAAGCGGTGGATGGAGGTGTAAACCAACCAATAAAATCGGTTTGACAAAATTAAAGAGTCATTATCTTTTTTCTTTATCTTAGTTTTACCTTTTCTTTAACTTTGTTTTATAATTTGATATAAGCCTGTTACATGACAGTAGTTTCATTTAACCTTCTTAAATTCTTCAACTTCTTCAGCCTTTCTCTACATTTTTTCTCTCTTACCCTCTTGCCATCTTGTGTCATTAATCAAAGTCTGGTTAATTAATTAACAGAATACATAACATGAAATCCATTACAATATAACCCAGCGTGGTTTTCTTGCACATTTTCATATTTACCACTGGATGTCACTAAACTCCCTCCAAAGCACTATAGAAATTTGGTGTATCATGTGATCTAATGTGATATGTTTTCCTGTCTGGCATGCGGTGCGTCCTGGTTGCTACTAGTTTCAGTACTCCGAAAGACTTGCTCCCTAGTTGATCTCAACTGAACTACAGGAGGTAGTCGTATTGGTGTTGCAATGGCTGGTGATGCAGGTGAGGCAGAGGAGATGATAACCAGCGGCCTGTCTCTTCTCGTTAACTTGGGCAAAGTGATTCTTCAAAATGCAAAGCAGGAAGCAGGAGGTAAGAATTAATATTAAGGTAAGAGTGACATTTGACCTGCACAGTTGGACACTTGTATAATAATCTATAGAAATCAATGCTTTGTGTGTGGTTGCTTTAGGTAGAAAAGCATATGCTAATTCTCTGTATTTATAATCTATTATAGATAATAAACTATTAGGAGTTTAACCTTAACCAGTAAAATAAGCTTGCAATTGCATTGTCAACAAAAATGCTCTCTGAATAGATATATACACAACTTATGTAATACATACGTTATACCATTTATACTTTTCTTACTATTTAAAATATTTTCTTTAATAATAAATAGTGTCAATTTACAAACTTTGGTATGCTGTTATTACTACAATGGAATAGTGGGACCTGCTTGCTGGATTAAAAGCCTACTGGCATTATAGTGATTGAGCAAGCCTCTGAAATCCTTGTCATGCTCATTGCCAGCACAACAGCCATATTACAAAAGTCTGACTTAAATCTTACTATGCCTCCATTGTTTTCCCAACAGCTTCTCTGGAACAATTTGTCCCTAATAAGATCACTACGATGTTTGGGTTGATAACCGCCGCTGCTGACCTTTACAACAGGTGGGAATGTCTTCAGTCACTTTTGTAATAATTACTATTACAAAGGCCTATAGCCTGCATAACATTACATTACAAGATGTTTGTAATGTTGCTTGAGTGTAAATCACGTTTGTCTCTTCTATAACTAACACACATGACTTAACATTTCAAGGGCATGAACAGAGCCAGGGCAATTAACACCTGCCACTAGCCAATGGCGGATAGATCTGACCATTTGACAGGTTAAAATAAATTCAGGGTTGTTTATCAAAATAATCACTTGGCTGGAAGATTATACCACTCTAGCAGGTGAAAAGCCATAACAACAAAAGGAAAACACAAAAACGAATAGACAAAAAGTCAATGTTGGAGCCTGGTCATGTCAATTGGTTAGTCCAATGGTGTACATTTACTAAAACTGGGGATGGGCTTATGAAGAAATGGAAGGAGAATAATAATTAGTTTCACTCATTTATTGTGTGCATTATGAAGTAAATAAGTCACATATTGCAATAACAACATATACTGAATTGTACATGGGTATATTGCTTTTTATCTGTCACCTTTGCATCTTCAAAGCGCCAAATATCATTTGGTAGTTGTAAGTGCAGGGCCTTTTGCATCTCCAAACTATTACCCTCTGGCTCTCTTGTCGTCAAGTGTACCACTGTTGGATTTGTGTTTCTGCACGGCAGCATTGGGGTGACGAAGAAGAGTGATGCAGAGTCCACATGGGCAAAGTCTTACCAGTAAGTATGATTTAAAGTGGACCAGAATAAAAAGATTAATAGAGAACAGATATTGACTCGTGGATGGGTGCATTTTATTCTTGAGAAACTTTCTAAATCTCTGATGTTTTTTAATGGAGTAAAATGTAACATACTACAAGTTTAATCTAGCCAAAATAAACACAGACATGTTGCTCTTTATTGTCACCCCCAGTGACATTTTGAAAAGCTTTCTCTCTCTCTCCCTCCCTCTCTCCCTACCTCCCTCCCTCTCTCTTTCTCTCCCTCCCTCCTCCCTCCCTAGCCATGCACCAGTGAGGGAGGCAGTTGAAAACCTTCTACAGTTGGAGGTTTGTTCATTAAATTTACATGCAATCTTTTGTTTTCCTCTTTCTTCATAGTTGCCATCTCTTAACTGTCTTTCTTGTGTGTGTGTGTGTGTGTGTGTGTGTGTGTGTGTGTGTGTGTGTGTGTGTGTGTGTGTGTGTATAGAGCGAGTGGGACTCTTTTCTGGCGAGTGTGGAGGCAGGTTTAGGGCCGGCCGAGACGCAGGGGCCGGAAGGTTCCACGGCAGAAAGGCTGAGCGGCGACTTGGCCCTGGTGGACGCACGGACAACAGAGTGTGTCTCACACACACACACACACACACACACACACACACACACGCTCAATGCTATATTGGATATAACTAACATAACCATCGACCACCAAATATCTCTGCTTATTTTTTGTGTCTGTGTGTGTGTGTGTGTGTGTGTGTGTGTTTGTGTTAAAGAACTGTGACTCTGGGCCAGTACCTTGGTAAAGGGCAGAGCCTCCTCCTGGTTCTGATCCGACACTTCGGATGACTACCGTGACGAGACCACGTGGCCGAACTGGAAGCGAACCAGGTCGGTTATGTTTTGTACTCTGCACCGCTTGTTTTGGAAAGTGCATTTAATTAATGTAAAGAGTAACCAATATTGTTGTGTGTGTGTGTGTGTGTGTAGGCCCTCCTGGAAGCTCGTTCGGCACAGGTCTTCGTGGTCTCTTGTGGTAGTGTGGAGGGGGCCAGGGTGTGGTTGGAACAGACCGGATGCATATTCCCTATGTTGTTGGACCCACAGAGAACGGTGTGCAGGAGAGACTGCCCCTGTGTGTGTTTGTGTGTGTGTGTGTGTTCTATTTAGCTTGCATGTGTGTGATTGTGTGTGTTCAACTCGTCTTACTTGTGTGTGTCTTACTGTGTTCTACTCGTCTTACATGTGTGTGCTATTGAAGTTGTCTATCCTGTGGCAAATTAGTGCTTGTGTGTGTATGTGTCTGCCTCTTTAAGGAACAGGTAATAGATGTGTAATACTGTAATACTTAGTTATACCCGTGTCATATATTTGTCCCAGATCTGCAGGACAATAAATGTGTGTGTGGGTGTGTGCCTCTATGACGAACAGTTAATTGATGGTCATACTTAGTATTAATGCATGTGTCATACATTTGTCCCAGATGTACAGGGCCTTTGGGCTGAGCTCATCCTACGCCAAGGTGCTGAAGTTTGATTTCCTGCTGCAGATGGCCGAGTACAAAATCGCGGGTCGTGAACACCCCGATATCCCCCACCGCCTGCTGGGAGATATCTACCAGGTGAGGCGCCGGAACCGTCCCCTTCCCCACACATTTGGGAGGCCAGGAGGTGGTGTGATGCTCCTCTCTCTATGGATGGTGTTTATAACATGCACTATGTAAGCTTTCCCATTAGTAACCTCTAGTGTCTTGAGTTGTCGTTAAAACAGTTTGGCAAATGTCAAACCAGGACAAATAAGTACCTTCCAGCCAGAGAACCTCCCTTTCCCTGGACATCCTGTCCTTCTCAGCGTTGAACGCCTTGCTGTGCATCCGTTGCTGTTATCGCTGCTTTTGGGGACGCTTTTCTCTTTTTGTCTCGGGTTAATGACCTGATTGTTGGTGGACACTTTTTAAATGTCATTTCAATGTATTTTTTCAGATGGGGGGAGACTTTGTACTGGACCAGGAAGGTAAAGTGCGCCTCTCCCACCCCTCTCAGCACCCCCTGGACCGGCCAGCTATGGCAGACCTCCTGGTGGCCATGACTGGGAAACCATAGCGTGGGAACACAACGCCAGCGGGAGACACCGGTGGGAGACTCCGATAGGTGGAGCGGCTCTCCTCGGCTCACGTTGATGACGTCACGCTCTCATACTCATGAAAACCATGAAGAGGCGTGGCTGACATATAACCCGTGAGTGGAGGACAAGATGGCCGTACTACCTCTATGGTGGTGTCAGTGCTTTGGAAGAATCCTACAAATTTAATCGATTTGTTTAATAATTTAATTTTTATAAAATAAAATAAAAGGGTTAGGGTTAGTATTTTAGTAGTTAGTAAGTATTATAAATGAATTACAGGTGTTATTGGGATGTTTACTTAAGGTGTTAACTCTTTCTGCCCCAGGAGGAATTTCTAACAAACGCTTGTTTAGCAGATCCTGTTGGTTGTTTGAAAAGGAAAAGGCACTTCACGTCCTTACACTTAGACCAAATTCCCCATCTTCATCCACACACTCATTTGACTTGAAATTTGGCCTTGTAATAGAGGTTGAAGTTATTGAAATGGCAAGGTATTTTGTCAAAATAGTTGTTTAAATGGTAGAGAATAGGTTGAAAAATTATATATTTTGTTGGATCTTTGTGAAATTGATTACAATAGAATCAAAAAAATGAAACAATCTTTAATACAGTGCATTCCGAAATAAAAATATGTAAAGTCTGTGATCTTACTGCATGACAGACAGCAAGTCATCTGTCAAAAGTTTTACTTTATGCAATTATACAATTATAACAGTATTCATATTGACAGTGTTTTCCCTTAAATTAGTTACATTGCTAAATCAAAACATGAACACATTTGTGATTTCACTGCATTCTAAAAGATAACAACCACTTACCATCCTCGAATTACATGAAATGTTTGTATCTATTTGTATTTATGCATCTAATGTTCTAGCTAAAACATGTATGGGTTTGTCACCTTTTATGAGTAAACCAAGTGATACAGTTATTTTCATAATTTAAAATTGAATCCAATAAAAAAATTAACATTTAGACCTGACTTTGCTTCTGCTTTGCATTATTAGCAGTTTCTTGTCTTTCTTTTTTTTACCTGGAAATGGTCTTAACTTGAAAAATTGTTTTAACTGTAGATGGCAGCAACCTCACAAACGTGGAATCCTGTGTAATTGCTCTTCAAAAAAGTCAAATCTTAAACTCAAGAGGCAATACAAATCCTGAGTGTAATTGTGAATGACACTATTTCATGACACAATTTTATTTAAATTGGGAATGTTATATCTTCATAAAAAAAGTTACAAGTGCAGGTTTAAACACCGTGCATGAATTTAAGCAACGGATCGGAACAATAACAACACTCTAGCTTGGTGTACATATGATACTGTTGATGTCATTTTATCATGGGTAATAACAATATACTGCATAGGGTGTAGCAGAATGCTATTGTGACAGAGCCAGAAGAAACGTAATATCCGTGTCAAAAGGCCTCTTGAAAATGTTCTTTTAAACCTTTTGAAGAAATAGGTAGCTCATTTCATACTCTATATGTGCATTGTAAAACAATACCACACTTAATTAATCTATTAGTTTGATGTGATTTTTATGTCAATTCAAGAATTGTCAATCGTAAAAGGCAAAGCTCCTATTTAATCAACCAACCACTAGAGGGAGCCATACTATTCTTGCTTCCTCAGGGGCCACAAAACCCCGGAATGTAATTAAAACGAGTAAAATGGTGAAACGGTCCCTCCGACTCTAAAGGGCCACCCTGTCGTCGAACTCACAGAGGTAGCTCATGGTCCGGTCGCAGTAATGGTCCCACCAGTCGCCGTCGTCCGACGACATCGCCACGCAGTTCTCTCGCCTCCCGCCGTCCGGCTGGCTCGACAGGAAGTGTTTGCGCCACTGGAAGTAGGAGACGCGCGTGCCGTCATCGAAGAGGTACATGCCCTCCGAGAGCAGGTCGTTGATGCCCAGCCACACGGGCCAGTTCCCGGGCTGGTAGAAGGCCTTGACGTAGTCTGCCACTGCCTCCTGCTCCCTGCGGTCGCGGGGCATGGCCATGCGGCCACCGCGCTCCATGCACTTGCGTGACGCCCCCGCATAGTCCTCGAAGTTTCGGTAGACCAGGTAACACTTGTAGCCCACCCGGCGCCCTTTCTGGCATCCTGACGTTTGTGTGGGTAGAAGGGGGTCAGAACATGAGCTACGATTGAACCCAATGTCCTCTTATGTTATAGTCTGTAACATCCCACTTTTCACACCCAACCAGGCGAATGATTGCCGAAGTTGGCCAACATCGATTCTACATGTTCGCCAAAAGAAAACGTCCAGTGACAACCCTCAACGGGTGTGGCGCATTGGCCCATTGTTATTGTTGTTGGTGTTTGTTGGTGCAGTAACCTGACGGGCCAGATGGTTTGTTACACAGAACCACCTGGGAAGTCGTCCTTATAAACAGTTTGGAAAAGGGCAGGCACTTTCAAAGAATACTAAGTATGTGATTTGATGAACCATCTGTCTGTCTGTCTATTACCGTCTATCACGTGGATCACGTAGTTCCTCATAGGACGCTGATTGATCTGAACCACTGTGGTTCGGCCACAATGACATAACCTGAAGCCTGGTCAAATGGATTGCTGCATGATCGTGATCTCACGAATTCACCTGCCATGGTAAGTGCACAAACACCTTTAGACCCGATGTCTTTAAGTGTTGTGGAAGTCCACAGGTTAAGGATACCACCACAGACAGCATTTCTGTGTCTATAGCTTTTATCCATTCTGTGGCCTATATGGTTAAAGAACAAATAATACATATTTTGTAGCATTGGTAATAAACACATTCTGTAGAACCATGAAACAGAAGAGACATGTGCGCACAATATTTTACATTTAATTTCCCGTACCTTCCAGTCGCCCCATCTCCTTACGGTTGTCCTTGCTGTACCTGTCCACATCTTGGATGATGTCCTCCAACTCTACTACTTTGCCTGTAGCAAAGCAAAAGTGGACCGTATGACAGGGTTGGACTAACATGTGAACAAGAACATGTGGACTAACATGATGGTGTCATCATTTCAGTGATTGGTGGTGAGGTATAAGACTAAAGACGTATGGTGCTAAATGAAGCACCCTCGCTCACACTACACGATACGTTAGTGTCGTTATACCATTGCAATCCTCAATTAAAGAAGGACTACATACTTGACAGCTCTTGTGAGTTTTCTGCCTCCTAAAGGTCACAAATGGAACTAAAGGTTCAAATATGGAAGTGAGAACCATCTTACCATCTATCCTGGATAAGCGATCCCCCATCTGGGAGACTTTGACGTCCAGGGTGTAGTGCCCAACATTCAACTTATGAATAGCCTGGTCCATGTCTGCCAGTCTGGACACTGAGGGTGGACAACACAAAATAATGTGTTATGACACTATACGAATACAGGAAAACAAGACACCAAGTGAGCATAGCTCAACAAAAAAACTGCTTTTAGCCCTATTTTGGAATTTATTGGTTAGCTTTTGAATTTAATGTTGCACAATCTTGTAAAATGATGATCTTCTGATTTGCACTTGATGATCTGAATATACGACACAGACTTTGTGATGGGTTCATGTGTATGCATTATACAGTATGCGGTACTTACAGATGTAGTTATATGTGTTCTCAAAGTCAGACAACTGGCTGGTGGGCTCGGGTTCATGCTCTGGTGCTGGCTCTAGAAGCTGATCAGGAACATCCCCTCTTGCCTTTTTCATCTCCAGCCCGGATGGCTAACACACACACACACGCACGCACGCACGCATACACACGCACACACACACACACACACAAATAAATCAAAGTGCATGCGGTTTCATAAACAGCTTGTGTAAAACCAGCCCATCTAGTCACCCTGCGGAAACAACTTTATTACATATAACATTTAACATGCCTGTGCAGTAAACCAGTTGTATTGGTTGTGCCCGCATTGTCTAAAGATATTGCCTCTCAAGCTCAAAAGATTTCTTTGTTGCAACTGCCACTCGGCACGTGACATTAGGCTTGTCCGTCATTGCTGCTGCCATATGCCATTGGGTGTGCACTTTTGTCACACACACACACACACACGCACACACACACACACACACATGCACATTAGTGGTTAAGATCTCACCTGCGTTGGTGGAGCACAGAAACCCAGAGAACACAACATAACGACAATGGAGAATTGAGGTCCCATTTTCTTCTTGACCGCTCTTGATTTTCCTTGAAACACACTCCACTGCGGACTCTTCCCCACCCCCTCCCTCTCTCTCTCTCTCTCTCTCTCTCTCTCTCTCTCTCTCTCTCTCTCTCTCTCTCTCTCTCGGAAAAGTCTGGTTTCTTTTCTTTCAAGCCTCAGAGACACGAGTCAGGATGGGAGTGTAAGAATCTGGAATGTGCCATCAGAAATAAATATTCAGAGCCAAATGGATATTAAAAAACCAAAAATATATTGAAGTCAAAACAGTATTGACCTACAATTTGTCTCTGAGACTTTCATGCTTTTAGTGTGGTCTGCACAGCTCTCTCCTTTTGGAACGCCTCATGTCCCAAAGCCAAACAACAGGAAAGCCCTTTGTTTGTGATCCCACCTCCCGTTTCCACTTTTTATGTTGAAACTGTGACTTTACACACACAGACACACACACACACACACACACACACACTGGGCCCAGCATTTTTACCACACAAGTGGGTACTGTACAACCAGGCATTTTCACACACACTGGTATGGTCAAACTTAAGAATGACTATCAATGCAGTCTTCTCACACTTGCTGAAGAAATTCAGGAAATACAAATACACTAACTGGAGAGCGGGTCCATCTGCAGTGAATGTGCCAATGGATTAACATAAACCTTTGGGTTTTTTGGACGAATGCCTTGTGACCGTGGCTGGAAGCTCGCTCACAGGAGGCCAACAGCACAGGAGGTATGCCAGTTAAAATGCCACAAGAATCTATTGCAAATTTGTACTTCTTACTTCTGAAAAGAGCTCATTCAAACAGGTTTCTCGGGATCTGGACTGTGGCCTTGTTAAGACTGGGTGGAGTGAGGGGAACAGGACACAATATTGACCACATGGGATTGAGTACTTTTCCCCCCTGAAGGACTACGTCGTCTTGGACACAGTTTCCGACATTCCGGACCATTTTCAGACATCATTTGGGTTGGTGTGATGATTTGACATTTTGTAACTTTCCACTGAGCAGTAGACACTTCTTAACAAGGTGTTTCAAACATTCCCAAATATTTTTGCGCTGCATTACAGGGATGTGCATGTACAGCAAGCCTTGATAAAGACGCAAACCTAATTTGTTTAGCTTCCATTTCTGGGTAGAGGGCCGCACCAGCCGAAATACACTTTACATCTACTTTACCATGCTGCAAAGTCGTACGAAGTGAAGGCTTAGGAATACAACCCTGCTGAGCTCATTCAAGACGATGGGTGGAACAGTGAGGTGGGTGTGCATAGGCCTGGTACCACAACGCAGGGCTTCTTCTGGGACAACGCAGCTGTGGTCTTGCCTCAGGACATCTTCCTCTCCACGTCTCCTTACTTTCCAACACGCCATTCTTTTTGTTTTGGGATGTCCTAGGATTTATTATGGGCAACCTTGTTGCCGTGGAGACATACAGTCCCATTTCCACCACAGCAGCAGCAGCAGTGATTTGTGAGGTCATGACTGGTGCCTATTTTCAGTTGATGGGCTGGGTGCCAATTTTGCTTGCTGGGCTTTTCCAATGGCTCACAAGTAAGCCAGAGGGATTACAGATGTGTACAGGAGTGTTTTGAGCACAAAAGCAGCAAACAGGGCTGTGGGGCATTCATTGTGTTTAACATTGTGCAGAGTCTTTGTCGACAGTATGAATGTTAAACATTAACATTTCTCTTTGTCACTGGGAGTCTTATGGACCAATAAAGTACAACAAAAAATGTATTACATTTTGAGTTTGGTTTATTCACTTCATGTTGTGATTTCATGAATGCACAAGTGTAATATATGGTATAGGAAGATACAATCAATGGACATTCTTTGACATAGAAAAGTCAGTAAAATAGTATTCTAGTAGTGTAAATTGAAATGTTGCTCTACAATGCTAGCAGTAACCAACCACTCATGCATATTTGACTGCTTTTCATTATATAAATCCACACATCATTCGGAATATGAACAAGGTCTGAGATATAAAGTTGACAGTCAAAGAGCAACCAAACACGGAAATCCACACCCACAGAAAGGGCACCCTTTCTGGCGAATCCAAAGTTATTGCAATTGCCCTTTCTGATTGGCTCCATGGAAGCCGATCACAAAGAGCAGTCCATGTGGCTCAAATTCAGTGTTTGAGTGCTCTTTTATTAAGGGTGGCAGGACTTCCAAGTGCTGGCCTGGAGTTCAATTCGCTAGCATGTCATCCCACTTCCCCATCACTCAACCTGAAAGGAGGTGCATAGTGGCAAACCATTTCTTCCCAACTCCAGGAACCCAAAATTACAATTAATGAATTATCCCAGGGTCTAAAATAACATAAATACATGACTATATTGGCTAAACAAGAAAGGGCAACCAAATGAGTACAAAAACATTGTTAGGCCTATATAACAGAGTGCTAGCTGGATTGTACCTTTAAGCATGAGCCTAGTGCATACCTTGAGATCCAGAGTTTTTGTGTATACATACATTAATGCAGCTCAAGTCATGGAAAATGCAAGCATAAAACAATGGCAGTGCGCTACGCGTTAACAAGCCGTCATTAATAAATAGAGGGCTGTAACGTGTTCCATTTGACCATTTTTGTGTTTCCTAAAGCAAGACATAGAAGAACTGAAGTAAATCAATGACATTGTGGCAATATTTCGAGAGTGATGGCAATGGCTGATTGGGTCCAGAGCTGCGATTGGTGATTACGTTGCTGTGGTTACCAGTTGTCTAGGAAGTCGAATCCCGTCTTCAGGATGCTGTTGTTTGTGTTGAACTAATGGTGGCAGAGCCAGGGCATGGAGGGAGGGGGAAGAGAAGGGAAAGAAAGAAAATCTTGTCACATTTTGTTGAATTAGACGCAACCTTTATGGATGGATGATATGAAAGAAACCATTGCCACCATGGAAATAAATACCTAATTGGCTTCATGGCAATGCAACGATAATCTCAATTCTTTTTTACTGAAAAACAACAATTCTGTGCATCACAATACATATAACCAAACTATACAAAACATCTGGCACACCTGGGCGAAGGTGGGGCTGTTGGCCAGGGAAGGGTCCTCCACCTCTTCCTTCTTCTTCTTCCTGCTGTGGTCCTGGCGCGGAGAGACGACCGGGGGTTTGGTCAGCAGGCTGCTGGAGAACATCTCGTCCATGGCGCTGCTGACCGACGGCAGCGTGCTCTGGCCGCGCTCCCAGCCGGCCCCCGCCACGCTAGCTGCCGGCAGGGGATCGGCGTTGATCGAGATGGTCGCAGGTGTGACGGCCATGGGTGTGATGGTGGCGGGTGTGGTGATGGCAGCTGTAGCAGCAGCAGGGACAGGTGGCGGTGGGGCTGGGGGTTTTTGGGCTCTGTGCTTGGATGGGGCAGACCTGGATGAGGCTGGGGGTTGTGGGTCGGCTGCCTCTGCTGCCGACTCCTTGATGGTAGGCGGGGTAGGGGTGGACTCCTATGGGGGCGGGGGGGGGAGAGCAATAGGTTCTTGGTTACCTCATATCTCTTGGTTCAATCTAAGCTTTGAAACAATTGGATGTTTTTTCTCAAGAGAAACCAAATGCTAATATCAGACAATGCCATGAAATTGCAAAGTTATGGCAAGTGACAAGACTAACACTTATTTTAACCCAATCAGAAACAGCACTTGCCTGTATTTCTTCAGAGCCAATCACATGTAGTCTTTTGATTTTGGATCACAATGCTATTATTATACATTGTAAATGTACATGACATCTGTCTTTGATGACAACAGTGTTTGCTACAGATTGCTGCTCGGTTAAGGGAGCCACATGTGGTGTATTTTGCCTACCGGTCGAAGGTAAGAGGGGAGTGACTTCTCCCCTTTCTCCAGGGACTTGATCTGGCTCGGGGTGAGGGACTGGAAGTCTGCCTGCTCTCCCTCCAGCCTGGTCCGCTCGGCGCTGATCTTCCAGAAGGACGACTCCTCCTCGGCCCGCCACCCTGGGCCCTCGCTGCTGGACGCCTGTTGGAAAGTCAAGGTCAGGGTCTTACGGCTGGAGCCCCTTTCATCATGACACTGCCCGAGTAAAATGTAGGCTAAAGTTGTCTTTTTTATGATCAAACTAAGGAGTAAAATTACAATTTGCTGAGGTTATAAAAAAAAAAAAAAAGACATTTCCTTTCCTGCTGGAAAACTCTCAGGCTATATTAACTTTGCGTACCAGTAGTGAAAAACCAGGAAACATATGTGTAAAGCAAATCTAGTAACATATATGCAACGTATAGGACATATAGGCCATTTTATGGCCATACAATATAGAGAAATTACTATATTGTAGTTGTTTAAATAGATATTGCCAACTATCACTGCAAAATCCAACCTATACAGTCCTTTAAAGTCCCTCCACAGCAAGTGTAATGTTTCCAGCTTTGCAGATTTGGCTCGTAGAATCAGCGATTTCTTTACAAAGCGAGTTCGCGAGGAGAAGAATCATGAGGGCAGGTGAAACAGTGCAGACATCCTCTGATTATTAGTGGCGGTGAAAAGGTAATCCATGTTACTGACGGGATGCGGTAAATTTGTCAGGTCTGGAAGTAGCAAGAGAGTGAACTGTGTAAATGCAACGTTCAACTACCCTGTAACAGGGCCACATTTTGATGTTTGTTAACTGTGTAAATGAACACATTTGCTTTTATGCTGCATTTAATGTTGAACAGGGCACCTTTATAATAAGATATGCTCCACGAATGAGCCCAAAACTTTTCACATTCTCTACTTTGTCTGCAAAACATGCCTGAGTACCACCTCTGCCTCATTTTGGGCTACAAAAAACTGGATGATTTCATCTCTCCGATGCCCCTAGTATGGTTGAAATTGTTCGATACTATATTTAATTCAAGGTCAAGTCAAAGTCATGTTGCACAGCCCTCCATTGGAGGGTGTTCTTGAATCAGGCCTACCTTGTTCCCTGCGGTGCTTTTGTTCAGCTGGCCGGCCGCAGGCAGCTTGGAAGCCTTGGAGTCTGAGGATGATGCGCCTTGCTCTGTGGTTCCTGAGATCAAGCTGAACTCCAACTGACTCTGCACAACAACAACCGCAGCAGCAGCAACACATGACTATCAAACATCATCATCCAATGGTCATCATCCATCAACGTGTTGAACCATTGTCTCTGTAAATGGGTCACGACAGTATTTTCTGACTTGAAATGTGTGTATTTTGGACTGGTATAATGACTTGACTTTGGTATAGCAAAGAATGCAGTGTCCAACAATATAAAATACAAGCCTCTTTTTGGGGTTTAAATATAGAGCTGGAGACATAATGTTTGTTTTGACTCCGTTTCGCCCTTAAAAGTAACCAATATAACATTGGTTTTAATTTCTAAAAACAGGCAACCAATGCGGAGTGGCTAAAAGGGTGATACAGTGGCCTGCCAAACTTACAGACTGCTTGGCAGAAGATTTCAGTACAATTCGAAACCATGCCTTGGATTACAGACAACACAACCAAAAGAAGCACTAGCGTGACACAAATGTCATATGCCTATATATTTATTTAATACTTTATGGTAAAAAGAAAAATAATCCCCCAAATTGTCAACAGGTATGGTGGTGTTTTAATTAGGCGAATCCAATTGAATAAACAAGTCAGAGGGACATGCATGTTATGTTTCAGGGATTCGTTGTGGAACTAGTTGTTTAAAGGGTCATCTTTACCTTGGTTTCCCATGAGAAGGGGGCAGAGTGCTCGTCTTGCCAGGTGATGTCCTAAACAAAGACATAACGTTACAGCTGTGATTGAATACACGCACGCACACGCACCCCGACGGTTCAATACACCAGGCCTGCTCTGGGAATAACTTGGGAGGTGAACGCCCGTGCTATTTGTTGTCATTTCAGTTCTAATCTCTCCATTGTACTACCAAAACTAATATGAACTGTCATCATCACCAACACTTATCACTCTTACTAGCCTGGCGTTTTATAACAGATATCGTCGTGTGGCTACGTGGCTAGGCTAAGACAAAATATAGCCTTCTATCTCCCTACAACTATTAAGAGTTTGCTTGAAAAAAAGAAACATTATCGTTTCAAATACCTCGTCTCCAAAGTGGACTATTTTCTGACCCGTCTGAATAAGCAATTTAGGGTAACAGACGACTTCTTCTCGATCCACTCTGTGCATGGCGTATCGAGCTCGGATATGAGGATCCATGAGAGAGTTATCGATGGCATTGTCCTGCTCGTTCGGTGTCATCTTCTCCCACGCCGAACCGTGGTTGGCTTTGATTCTCTCCCTTTCCTGCATTATTTTTCTGGCCATCGAGTTGATGGATGAGAAATACTCCAACTTCTTTTCTTCCATCCTGTGGGCATCTAGCCCTGCCATGGTCGCAGCAGCCATTTTTACTGGCTGCCAACTCTGTAGTTCGTTTGGGAGGGGGCGGTGGGCGTGGCTACGGCATGACGTGGACATAAACACAGCACCTTTTTTTCCGTAGATATACACCTACTGGTCGGACTAGAAACTGCAATTGGAATTTGCACTAATGTACAATTTGTATTAAATAATTTGAAAGTGGAAGGGTTCACACAATCGTCAAGTTACACTAGAGCATGTGTCGACTTTGAACACCGTTGTGTAAATCATTCTTATCTGGTGTTATGGTGTGTAGTTATTATGTCATGTCATTAGTGATTCTAACCCATTGACTGTGCGAAAACAATACATTAAAATATTTTTATTTTTAAGCACCCACATTGACCCCCCCCCCCCCCATGTTTCTATCCTCGATACTAAATCCTGTTAAGTGATGATTTAATGTTAACCAACACAGGGATTATATATGTACATTCTATTAAAAGGGGAATTGATCAGTCATCAGTGAGTCGACGTGGTCACACCACGTGACGTCTACCTATCATGTGTTGACTCTCATCATGTGATTCAGTCAGTTCCTGCTAGCTAACCAAGACGACCACTGGAGACTTTGCTGTATCATGTAGTGCAGCAGAGCGCACTTGATCGCCACAGTAAACAACAATTCGTGTACAAAATATGGGAATTACACGTCAACTAAATCATTCCGCCCCGCGGAAAATCTGTCTGACTTTACTCCTTGGACTCTCGTCGATGCTATTGTCGGCCCCGTCAAGTGCAAATGGTTTGGATGACAGCAGTCTGTGGTACCGAGATCTCTGCAGGTAATATAACCTTGTAGAAGGAATGAGGAAAGACTTCGCAAACACACGATGATAATCATATAGAAATGTATCGTTAGTTTGTGTAGACTTTAGCTATGCAAGTGTATGCATGTCTCATTCAGCTTGATGGCTTCATTGTTTTCATTCAGCCTTCCTTGTGCCATTTATTTACTCACTGGTTCAGCAAGAACATAGCTAATCTTCGGGCTACTCATTATTCAAAAATGTATACACTTGTGTCAAATCATAACTCATTTCCATTGGAGGATTGCTAATACCGGGGAAGCAGATGTATAAATGAATTAAGAGGAAATTGTTGACAACGAAGCAATCATCCGTACAATGATAATTCAACGCCCTCCTAGATAATTAGGAAAATACCTATTTAGTTTTAAAAACGTACCCAAGAAAATGTATTTTCTTTATATTGCAGTTATAAATGGGAAGCCATTGACCAGGATAATAAAGTGAAGTATACCCTGAAGCTATGCGAATCGTCGCCAGATACTGCTTGTGGGTCTGGCACGGCAGTCTGTGCCGCGAACCCCACAACACATACGGTCCAATCAGTAGGTAAGTAAAAGCTCTATTTATTTTGTACTACAATCACATGCATGCCCCAAACACGGAATGTAGCCATATACCTAAGATTAAGTTCAGCTGATAAATAGTGCTGTGAAGGTAGTTTTGGTCCAAATGGAAGGAGAACTTACTGACGTTGGAATAAAGTAAATATGTATTGTATCTATCTGTTTCTGTCTATCTAACTATCTATATGTCTATCTCTATCAGATACTGTTACAGACAATACGCCTACCTTCAACCTGAACCCTTAACCTAAACCCTAATCATATGTATTTATATATCCGCTTGTCCTAACTCTTTCACATTCGTCTTCACATGCCTACGTTAAAATTGTATCAAGACAGCACACACGGAAAAATAACCCTCACATGGCAAATAAGTAAACAAACAGCAAAGTTGCACAAATAAAGAGTGTCCTTCTTCTAGGACTCAACTGTCTTGAGTTTGGTTCCCACCACAGAAAAGATTTTCCCACAGAAAATATTTGTCATTAGTCAAGATAAGCCAACTTCTGCAATGTATCCTAATGTTTCTTCAGAATAGAGACACGGGCCACTAAAAACAAAAGCCTCTATCCAGCCAGATATCCAGCCAGAGGGCTGACATCTTTGCTGATACACTCATCTCGGACTCACTTGTCTCTGACCTGTGAGTCTCGCCTGATGCACCTGAGAGATAATGTCAGAGCTTTAACAACACACACAGGCCTAGGCTGCTTTGATGAATCTCACTGTAGCACCAAAGCCTTCTGTCTCTATCATCGGACCAATTGGAGGTCAGCAAGATGCAAGCCCACTAGAGGTTCTGACCACAGTCTGTTATAATTGGGCCACTCAGCACAACAAATTCTTTAGTCAGCCATCCTTTTTTAGGGCTTTTTCTTCCCTTGTACAAATTGGCTTTCATCAGCATTGGGAAAAAAGGAACCCGATACGCTACTTTGAGCCCATAGGACCCTGATAAAAGCGTTTCAGTAGATGTAACAGCTACACCCTTGGTATAATTGAAGTCTCGCAGCCACAAGATGAAATTTCAGTATGCGATTTACATTGGAAATGCAACCCTGTTTTAGTGATCCTATTAAACATGAATTAAATTATTTGGCCAGATGCAAGTAATGAGCTTATAGTAGATTGCATTTTTCTGGAGAGCCGATGGTTGGACATAAGGAATAGCATTATTAAACTCTAACCAGCATAAACAGACCTAGCTTAGTAATAGTGTGCACCACAGGTCATCCTAATTGCCGGAAGCTATAGAAGCCTATAACAAGCCAACGACATGATTCGAAAAAAAAATAAGCTTTCTGGAAACTTATTGTACCCTTCTCAAGCATAACCTTTTTATTCCTGTCTTGGATTGCATAGCCCCTTGGCCTTTCACAAAGGAAACAGTGGGAGCCTCCCTGCCAGAGGCATTTCATAACAACAAGACAACTTGTCCATCTGGCCCTTGGTTGTGACCTTCCCTCTCGTATGACAACTCCGATGTTTTACCGGCGCCATGTGGAGTCTTCTGACCCAGCAGCGGAAGTCTTGTGTTGAAGGGACCTCTCGTTGGGCTAAGCTGTTGGTTCTATAGCTGTTGGTGCTGAAGCTGTTGGTGCTGTAGCTGTTGGTGCTGTAGCTGTTGGTGCTGTAGCTGTTGGTGCTATAGCTGTTGGTGCTATCGCTGTTGATGCTAAAGCTGTTGGTGCTAAAGCTGCCTCTGGTAACATTGGGCCCCATCAGAGGAGCCTTGTCATGGAGGTAGTAGTTGTTTTTATTCATTTCATTGCTGCTATCCACATTATTTGTCCATGTTATTAAATGTTATCATCTTCTTCACCTTACTACATTGAAGAGGGTGTGAGTATGAGTGCTACTGTGTAGAAGCGTGCTTTGGGCTCAACGTTGGCGGATGAGGCTGGGTGAAACTATTTCCTATTGCAGACATCTCTTGTGAAACACCCTCAAGCCACAGAGGTCCTCTTTGTGAAACATGGGCTACAAAGTGCATCTTTCAAGAACTGTCTCTATCTAGAGAGTGGAACGGATATAATTGTAACCTGTTTGGCGCTATTGACTTCTATATTTGTCGAACTACGTAGTACAAAAACAAGTCACGGAGCTGATCAACTTGTGACCACCCAACGCATTTTAATTACCTGGTCACTTAATGATCACATTATAAACAGTAAGTCAGACTTAAAACGTTGTCTTTGAGGATATGATCCGCATAATGGATGTTGCTTGTGTGTGTTCGAAAATACCATTTGCATCACTTCGCTTCACTTTTACCATTCTCAATTTCTCTCCCTACTGATGAGTTTGAGGACTAAACTGGCACTAGCGTGAGTCGACTGGTGTTGATCAAAACTGTCTGCTACTATCATTTGTACCTGACTGTTGATTCAATATTGAATAGGGTTTCTATATTGAGTGGGAGCAGCAAAGACGAACAGATCTGCGTTGTTTTTATAGTCAAATGTTGAGCAGACACAACCAACTGTGATAAACCGAGAGAATAGGAGGGTGCCCTAATCCCCTCAGACCATCTCTTGGAGGCCTCGCTGCATCATGATTTCTAGTGTACGTCGCATAACAACAGCCCTGTGTAATAACACTTGGGAACACTAAACAAAGGATAGGATAGTCCTACCCACAGAAGCAAACGATCCGCTGTGAGATCAACAGTTACTTTCAAGGTGTATTTAACCAAATCGTCAGCTGACCGAACACCTGACATACCTCAACCTGTTGCCAAGTTCTCAATTATAGCCCTCCCCATTGTGTCTGTGTGTGTGTCTCTCGCACAGGCTTTGTTTGTCTCCCCCTGTTTCCCTCCTGTCTTTCGTTCACACACAGTGTGTTTGTTGTTCAGTGTGTTTTGTGTAAGTTAAGTGAGTTTTCATTGTTAGTTTTTCTTTATTACACACACACACACACACACACACACACACACACACACACACACACACACACACACACACACACACACACACACACACACACACACACACACACACACACACACACACACACACACACACAGTAATAATAATTGTGTCTGCGCTAGCACTGCCTGTGTGATAACAGGTTTATTAGGTCTGCAGCATGCTATTTCTCCAAGGTATATGTTTTACTTTGGTCAGGAGAAAATATATCTTTATTTAAAAAAGAAAATGATTTGAAGGACAATGGATCAGAAATCCATTGTTGTTTTCCATTGTATTGTGAAAATGAAATGCTTTGTTTTTACCTACTTACCATTAGTTGTGTTGATTGTTTGTCACACACCGCACATAACTCCACTTGGGCAGTGTTGTGCTTGTTACTTAAACACACTTGGACGATGTATTGTGAGCTGGGTTGTAAATATTAAGGTGCCTCCAGAATTATAAGTCAAATTGGACATATTGGATAAACTCTATTTATTTCATAGATCACTGTCTCTTTGGTTGTCATCTGCTCTGCAATAATTGTCACCAATGTAGAGCATTTTAGGTCATTAATGAATGATCCACTTAATGAATAGAATGCACAACTATGTGCCAAGCCCATGCATGCAAAAAGTGTTGTCCAAACATGTGAATCAAGTAGCCTATCGACAATGTTAACAGGGGAAAATACACAACAATATAATGGTATCTATGTGCAATGTGTTTAACAACATGTGTAACTTATTTTGATGTTGCATACCTCTTTTGTTAAACGCATCCAATAATAATACTTGCAATAAATAAATTGTTAATGGTGACGGTAAGAAAAGTCAGTGTGATAGGTGGGTTCATTAGGGTTCCCTCATGTAGATGTAAAATACATTGGCATTTTTGGTGATATGGCATCACAATCAAGCCGGCTTGACGTGTGTCATATGACTCAAGAGATGCCTCATTTAAGACCATGCATTGCTGGTGGGCTGATTGTGTAACATCTCTCCCACACTAGTATTCACTATTCTTGACCTTTACTCTTAAGTGAGATCATGCGGTTCACAATGTCATGGTTTGTAAGAGTTCTAAAAGACAGTTGCAAAACAACTTGTACAGGCCTTTACTCATGTGTATAGACACTTTAGACTCGTTTTTATGTGAAATACTAAATGTATTTTGTAAAAAAAGATACATTGTCTTTCTCTTTTTCTGGACTATGTGTTTTCTCGTTCTCCCTTAAATCCTTTCGGTATGCTTGTCTCTTCTGATTGGCTGGCTGACTGGATATATGTGTATATGCTGGATATATGGATGTAGATGAGATGAACATTCCCTCATGGTTTCCTCAGTAGATCTGGCACTGTGGCAGACAGTTGAATAATAATAACTGAAGAATGATTCTGACCTATCAACCACTGGTGACCCACTGTCACAAGTAACGCATACACATAGTCACACACATCTTACTGGCCAGGGTCAAAACATTGATCACATTTATCATGTGAGCCCACCATGACGGAGAAAGTGTACCGGGCGATGGGAAAATGTCCTACGTGCGAACCGTTCAGCTGCCCGTTAGTATGAGTTCCCACAGAGTAGGAGTTTAGCTTTTGATGTTGTCAACCATTACTCGTAACATGACATTTAACTAATTAACCTTAAGATGTACCTATCCACCATGCTAGTTTGACTAAAGGAAGTCTGTGTTGGATTCAGTGTGTGCGATACCACATCCTTTTTGCGTCTTCTGCTCTTATGTCTTTAGCCTTTATAGGAGGCCTCCTATATTTTGGGTATTTTAACATTGAGAGTTGCTGATGGCAAACTCATGCATTATTTTATATGTTTGTGTAGAAACACAGGAAACTTTTGTTTTTTTAACACAAAGTTACGATTCATACTGTGTGGAGAGAAGTATTCCAGTCCTGTCTGTCGCTGAGTGTACCATGAGTTGAACTTTGACCTTGAGGCTCAATGAAACCCTCCCAGCCAGCGGTGTCATGAGAAACACATTTTTGTTAATATGATTTTAGATTCAAGACAGTATGTTAAGGTTTATAGAATCAGGGTAATGCTATATAATAAACAAAAAAACACAAAAATGTGCTGATATGGCATGCAGACTCTTTATGTGTTAACATCGATTTTGTTGTTTCTTTGTTTTATTTTAATTAACATAAAAGCTTGAAATGAAATTAAATGAAGGTCCCTTTTTAATAATTATAACCTCAATTTGTGTGTCCAAAGGTGAGGTATCCCTTCGGAAGTTGTCTGGCACGGTGTTGGATTTCAACGGAACCACACAGTGTCCAGGCAGTGAAAACAAAATCCAGAGCAGCATCAGCTTCCAGTGCGGCAAGACGATGGTAAGGGTCACCCACACAGAAAAGTTGTCCCTTCGTTCCTGATGTAGCTCCCTTAGGCATGCCTGCAGCTATAAGTCGATTCATCGATTTAGTCGATCAACAGAAAACGAATCAAAACCTAATTTTGCTAATCATCGTTGACGTAATTTATCAAATACAAATATCAAATATTTACTGCTTAATTCTGTTTCTGTTTGTGAAAGCACTGTTAGACGTGTCCCTGTTTTTGTCTCTCTCGGTTATGATCTGAGGTCTAGTTATGCAAAGGCTGGATGGGCTTCCTGCATGCCTTTTACACATTTTCGCTCGCTTTTTCAGTGGAAATGGTGCGCATATTTATACAGAAATAGTCACTCGTTCCTCTCTTTGTGTGTGTATCATATTAACAGCCTCTGCATTTCCTGCCAAGTGATTAATGCGGTGGAGGGGCGACTTGTGTCTGTGGCAGAAGGCAACCACAAGCTAGTCAAGTTTCTGACAAGAGCATGATATGGGAAAACGAAAGTGACCCACTGTCAATGTGAAGTTCATATAAAAAGCTCTCTTCCTCTTATCTAAATTAAAGTTTAGCCAGGTTGGTTCGTTGCATCAATTAATTATAGTCCTTACCATCCGGTTAAAAGTAGGAAATTATATTTGAAGGAAAATTCAAACTAGGGATCTCCAGAATGGAGATGATTGACAGTTGAGTTTCATAGGTGCAACAGCCATAATCCAGATCCATCTGAAAAAACATCTTGTTTATTCTACTACCCGTGCCCTGGTTCATAAAAAGAGCAGACCCATTATTATTGTTTTTATCCCGCGATGACGCCTCTGGGAAAAGGGTCTAGGGATCAGCCAGCGGTAATAGAACTGTATACAGACGTGTTGAAATCCATACAGAAGTCCTTTGACCTATTGCACGAACACTGTTTGTATTTGACCGCGATCTTGGCTTAGTTTTGCATGCTAGGTCAGTAATACAGCCAGTCATGCTTCGTTTGGCTTGTTTTTCCACTTGCTTACTGTACCGTAGCACAAAGAAAGACTTTGGAATGATGTTTTCAAGAAGCTTTCATATAAGCCAGCAATAAAAGTCAATCAATTTAGGTTTGGTCTGGTCATAACGAAAGTGATGGCTGCAGTGAAAAGTTTCTTTTTTCTTTTCCATTTCATATGAAACGCTCCAGGTTTTAAACATGACATGATATTTTCCCATGGTGTTGTTCTGTAAGCGGTTTTGGGACTCACGCACCGATTCTGACACCCACTATTGAAATAGTCTTGGGTCATTAGAACGTAATGAAATAATATGTGACGCGTCATCTTTTTTTCCTCCATGTCCAACTTGTATCGTAATCACACGTGACCATGTGTGATGATTTACCTTTGGGATTTGAGTGCAACACATTTACGATTGTATTCATTTCATATCCCAGGGCACCCCAGAGTTTGTCACCGTGTCCCAGTGTGTGCACTACTTTGAGTGGAGGAGCTATACTGCCTGCAAGAACGAAAAGTTTAAACCGTCCAAAGAGGTGGGTGTGTGAACTGTGAAGTTGTGATCTGACTATGCACGGCCGAGAAACTGTGTGTGTGCGTGTGTGTGTGTATATATTTGAGAGACAAGGGAAATGCGGTGTGTCTGGCTTTTGTCCCACGTGTTTATATCATGGCGTCACATGTTTCTCAGAAGAGACACGCCTTTATTAATCAGCTCACAGGGCTAAGGGTTCTCTGGTGTGATTTTGAGTCTACAGGTATGCTTACAAAAGGAATACAAACAAGAACATCTACCCATTATTCTATTGACTCTCGGGTATCACTACAGGAAATGTAAAGAAAAAAAAAAAGTTGGCCTAATTTGAGCATCTCGATGCCGTTTGTATTTTCATTCATTCTTTTTTTAGCTACAAATTATAGAGTTTTTTTCACAAATGTATTTTTTTAAAATCCCAAACTATGAATGAAACTAAAAGTGCGTTCCTCGTCGCTCCAGGTGCCCTGCTACGTGTTCGACAACGACGGCAGGAAGCACGACCTGACGCCGCTGATCAACCTGACCACCGGCTACCTGGTGGACGACGCCGACAACTCGATGGACTTCTACATCAACATCTGCCGCAGCCTCAGTCAGTACATAAATGTCTGGTGAACCTGAAGAACGTAGCTGCAGTCAATAATCGGCTCGTGATTCCCCAGAGAAATGTGTCATGTGGTTGACTTGGCAAGGCCTGTTCCATTCATTTGCGCTTAGTAGGCGGTTCTTTGTACAGTTTATCGACTCTGTGTCCCACACTAGCATCTGCGGGACTTGTGGTTGGCTAGCACCGTGGGGTTGTTTGCTTAAAATGGCACAAGGTCATGCCATTTCTGAGAGGACAAGGCCGGAGAAACCAAATGCTTATCTCATTAGCGACATCCCCTATTATAACAAACCAAAACACTTCCTGAAGTGTCCAAAAACACATAAATACATGTGACTGACATGTTATGTTGATGCCGTTTTCACGCAAACCTGCTCTTGATTCTGGTTAACACATTTAAGTATGAAAAACAAATGTTGGGCTTAAATCTACTGTCTTGTCATTTCTCACCCGTCTCTTCCTCCGCTTCCTCTCTCTCTCTTCTAGATCGCCCCGACTGTCCATCGGGCTCGGCTGCCTGCCTCATTAATGGTCACGACTCCCACGACATGGGCTCCCCTAGCAAACAGCTGGAGCTGGTGGCCAGCGACCGGTACGGATGCCAATGGATCCGTTTTTCTTACTGATGAATGACTAAATGAAAAAGATCTGTGCCCGATTTTAATTAGTTTAGATGATTTGTTTTACGGTTTTTGATAAGGCCACTCAAAAATCGGTCACATAAAATCAGCCAATGTGGTGAGTGTGTGGTACATACTCTAGATAAAGAAGTCATGGTTCTCCAGTACCACCGGTACTGCTAATCTACTGATTGTGGAAGCTTTAGCGTTTCCCCAATACATTTGTGTTTGTCCTCACCGCCTCCATGCTTTCTTCAACAGGCTGCAGCTACACTACAGTGTGACTGACACCGCTACTAGCCCCGCCTTCTGCAACGGACATGCCCCCGCGGTCACCATCACATTCATATGCCCTTCAGTCCGACACCAGGTCACTCTTTTGCTTTTGTTCTGTCTCTGTGTGTATGTGTGTGTCTGTCTGTCTGTCTGTCTGTCTGTCTGTCTGTCTCACACACACAAACACCCAGACTGATCTCTGAAATGAGCATTAGTGGTGAGAGAGAGGGCGGGACTTTCAGTCACATGGTTTAGCGGCATGAGGCGAGAGAGAGAGAGAGAGGGACTTTCCCTAGAGGGATATCGGTTACTTGGTTCATATTTTGCTTTGTCAAATCCTTCGTCATGGCTCCATATTCATTATCCTTTTCGTTGTCATGTTCTCATTCTCCTCACTCCGAGAACTGTTAACTGGCGTACACAGCTCATAGGAAGTGAGAGACCGGAAATTGGCTCACAATTCAGGATCTTCTCTCAGCCTACGTCAAAGGCAGCATTCCAGCAGCATTGTCTTGTTTCCTATATGGCTGTTGACCATACCACTGCCAATGAATGGAACACATAAAGTTTTATTTGAACCATAGTACATTTCTGATGTTTCTGATGTTTGTCTCTGCAGGGCAGCGACCCCAGGATGATGGCGACGGACAACTGTCGCTACGAGGTGGAGTGGGTGACGGAGTACGCCTGCCATAGGGACTACCTGGAGAGCAAGACCTGCAAGCTGACCAGCGACCAGCATGACATCTCCATAGACCTCACGCCCCTGACACAAACGTGTACGTACACGCACGCACGCACACACGCACGCACACACGCACACACACACACACACACACACACACACACACACACACACACACACACACACACACACACACACACACACACACACACACACACACACACACACACACACACACACACACACACACACACAGACACACACACACACACAGGACGATCACTTATACACATGACTCATTATGTCGTTAGTTCTGCTAGTTCTCTAAATGTTTGTTATTTTAGGCCAAGAATAAAAGAATAAGGACATGCGTTATTAACATTGGCCTTCCTTGCTTGGGCAAACCACGTTTTTATTGGATGGATGGATGGATGGAAATAACAATAATGTGACGTAAGCCGCATTTCCACCTAAAGTATCAGGAGCTTTTACTCCCTTTAACAATTTTTCCTACCTAATTAAGGTCCTTCTACATCAGGCACGTAAAAATGAAACAACGTGAAAAAGACTTATATAGCCTAGTGAAGACGAGCTTATTCTCCGTCCTTTTCACCTTAACTCTTCAGCTCAACAATTTGAACATATTAAGGAACAAGTAACGTAAAATGAACGAACCAGAAGGGCACTCGGAGAGCGGATTGTAGGTCACGACGTTAACAAAGGTGAAACTAAATTCATGGATCCGCCCCGTGGTTCAGATCCACTCTTTCTTGGCCTCTTTCTTGGCCAACGCTGCAGCTTTCCACAAAGTTTCATGAACATTGGGCCGGTAGTTATTTTGCAATCCTGGGTAAAGACAGACAAACAGACAAATAAACTGCACAGAAAACGACCTTATCGGCGCAGGTAAAAATGAAACGCAAGGGGATTTGGTTGTGGTATTACCGCAAACCGCAATGTGGCACTGTTCTAACACAGCGGTGAGGACATTTTTATACCGCTAAAGCCCTACCCCTAAAGTTTGTGTCCCTCCGCTGCAAACCTTCCAAGTTCCTGGGGAAAGTTCCTGCGTTGGAAACACGGCTATATGTGACAGGTGGCAAACATTTAAAGAGCCAGTGAATCCAAAACCGTGTCCAAAAAAAGTGAATCTGAGACGTTGTCACTGCCGTGGTTTTGCATAATCCCAGAAACATTCGCACACTATCAGAACCGAAACCCTGCAGCAGTTTGTACGTTGTCCCCACCCTCCCTAACTTTGACCACCCTTCTGCTCCTGTAGCTATGGACCACCCATACTACGCCGAGTCCAAGGCGGACGACGGTGGGGAGGGTTACGTCTACTACCTGAACGTATGCAGTGACATCCAGACCACAGAGTGTGGTGGCAAGGGGGGCTTTGTGTCAGCGTGCCAGGTGAAGAGAAACAAAGACGTCAAGATGATCGCTGGCCGATACCAGAACCAGACGCTCCGGTACGCTGTCACTGTACTCCTTCTTCCACCTCCACCTTGTATTTTGCTATAGTTATATGTCCGTCCGCACGAGACCTATTGCACTAACTGTCCCTTGAAGGTCACGCTTCTGGGTTCCATCTCAAAGTTTCTTCCTTCTGTTCTTCATACTTGAAGTTTAGGGGGCTTAGGGTTAAGGAGGGTTGTATAATACATTTCACATTTATGTATTCCCACATTTCTTTCTTTCTGTATTTCTTAACTTGAAGGGAATCGTGAAAGCCAACAATGTCAAGAATCAAGAATGTCCCAAATGTTACATTTACAGTACAATAACTACAGAAAAATTAACCCATAAATACGAACATTGTATATGTTTTATATATTTTGATATTAACACCGTTATTTGCCTATTTATTTACGTATTTGACGAATTTATTAATTATTTTATTTATATTTTACACGTTTAATCATTAATATATTTTTTATGTCCCTTTTGGTCCTCCATACCTGCACAGGTACTCCGATGGAGATCTCACTCTGATCTACCCAGATGGTGTCAGGTGCTCATCTGGTTTCCAGCGAATGACCATTATCAACTTTGACTGCAACAAGGACGCAGGTGAGGGCCATAAAATACAAAAAGAAGGATCGAAAACCACATCCAAATACAAACTTCATGACTTATCATTACAACATTAAAGCAATTACACAAACTTGACGTGGTCTAAAAAACGAACAAAACTTGAACATCTCATATTTCATTTCTGGTGCTCCTACATGATCTACCAGACCGGTAGCTCTTAATCTTGCAACTCAAACAAATCACATTTTTGCCCCTGTTCAGAATTTGGTGCCCAAACCCTCCCATTGTGTTATTTCCCTTCCTCTCACACGTCTGACTCTTGTTAAATTCTCAGTCAACAACGGAATCGGGACTCCCGTGTTTGCGGGCGAGACGGACTGCACCTACTACTTTGATTGGGAGACAGCGTACGCCTGCGTGAAGGAAAAGGAGGACCTGCTGTGTAGCCTGGCGGACGACAGAAAGCGCTACGATCTGTCGCCGCTGACGCGATTCCCTGGTTTGTTAAATGCACCGCCAACCGCTCGCTGGACCGCCCACTTACACTTATCTCTGTCTCTGATCTCTTATCTCTGGTGCCCATGAGTCTGTACCCCTATAGGGTTATAGGAGTATAGACCTCATGTACAGCTGAAGGTCCTCCAACTCGACACACACTCGTTACAAATACTGTAGAATACAAGAGCAAATATAACTATATAAATATTTTAATTTGACACTGAAGTAGAAATTCTGGATTTTTTTATTGGAAATATTGTGAAGAGTACACTACACACAATGTTTGAGTGTATTTACACATTTTGTACCTTGTTATTGGTTGTATAAACACGTCTATAATATTGTTTGAATTCTGTCAACACAATATTGGCTCTGAGACATAGTGGCCGGTTCCCAGGTTCAATTACAACCCACTTTCCTGTCTCTCTTCACTCGCTTGTCCATGAAGATATAAAAGCCCGTAACAATATATGAAAACATTCACGGGAGTCTCATGCTCTCAGGCTTTTATTTGATGTAAAAACAGAATATTTAAATACATTGGATGGTTATCAAAACCCTGCTGTACTCTTGTCCCAGCGTAGCCCCCTTTTTAAAGTAGAGCACAGAACAGATCCACCAATGCTCCATGCTCCTGCACTTAGCTTTTTTTAAATCCCTTGTATTCCCCCCGCTTGTTGAGATGTACTTAGAAGCTGCACTCGAAGGTTCAAGTGCCCCCCAACTGCTGCCTCAGCTCCTAAATAAGCAATGACTGCTTTGAACCACAACTTCTAACAACAGATCCCTCCTTTTTAAAATACATGAATAATTTGGTTTTTGAACATTTGTATTATCTTTTGTTGTTCATGCGCATTCGATATTCACACGTAACGATTCGGTTGACAAGGACGGACGGTGTCCTAATAGTCTTACCAGATTCTTGTTTCACTCCATCAATCTCCTTTCTGTCACCCTCCTCTCTCCTTCTCACCATTCCGTCTCGCTCGCTCGTCGCTGACGTTCAGAGACGGACGCGGCCCAGAACTGGGAGGCGGTGGACGCCAACGCGCCGGAGACGGACCCCCGGCGCTTCTACCTCAACGTGTGCCACCAGGTGGTCCGGCGCGGGGCCGCAGAGGGCTGTCCTCAGGAAGCCGCCATCTGCGCCGTGGGTGAGGAAGACCACTCCGATCCTACCATCGGCTAACGCCGCTATAGGGGTGGGTGGGTGGGTGAATGGAGGATTGAGAGGGTGGGTGGTTGAGTGGGTGGGTGGATGGGTAATATTGCCATGTTTGAACATTAGCTGAGTCAAGGTTTATTGTTCAGGTACCTATTTTAAGAGAATGGGTGTAGAAAAGGTTATGAATGTAAGGAAAATAAATGTGGATATTATAAACCAAACCTGTCAGTGTAATAATTGAGGGGGGAGGGGTGGGGACACACAGTAAAAGGACACCTTAATATTTAATTACCCTACTTCTCATGGGGTGTTATGTGGAGCATGTAAAGGATCTTACGAAGAAACACTCACTTTATTTTTTCCCCCTTGCTTTGTTTTCCAGATAAGGACGGTAAAGCCACCAGCCTGGGCCGCTTCCTCTCCGCCCCGCAGAAGACAGAAATAGGAAATGACATCAGACTCATCTACACAGAGGGCGACAAGTGCCAGGGGAATGCGAAGATCAAGACCATCCTGACCCTCAAGTGCAAACCAAGTGGGTTTTCTTTTTTTGTGTGTCTCTGTGTTTGTGTCTCATTTCCAGTTCTACACATGTGTGTTTATGCGAGTGCACTTGGAAACTTGTGAGTGGTGAGAATGTCATCTTTTTTGTTCTGTTTTAATCCTTTATTTAGAGGTCATGAATTTTCACACTCACATGTAGATTCACAAATTCATGAGAATCTTGTCCAATCAATCACCACGGGTTCAATATAAAATGGCAGATGCACAGTGGTGGGATGTCGTCATAGTTACCATGATATGAAATCACACGAGGGAGTCCTGTTACAGGAGGTGGACATTTTTTATTATCTTGCAGCCAATCAAATGACTCCCTCAGGAATTCTGAGGTGTCGTTATCAGACCAATTAGTGACAAGAGTTTCCCTTAATGCTTATTTAGCTTGTGAACAGCAATAAATTGCCATTAGCAAATTTCCGCAGTGATTCAAAGTGAATCATCTGAAGCTGAAAATGAACACACACACAGACACACACACACACACTCTCATCCTCCCTCTCATCTGCAGGTGATCTGGAGAGCTCCCCGGTGGTGCGGAGTGTGTCGGATGACGGCTGTGTCTACGAGCTGGAGTGGTACACGGCCGCCGCATGCGTGCTCTCCAAGACCGAGGGCGACGACTGCAAGGTGGAGGACGCTGAGGCCGGTAATTACACACACACACACACACACACACACACACACACACACACACACACACACACACACACACACACACACACACACACACACACACACACACACACACACACACACACACACACACACACACACACACACACAGAGAACCTCCATAGAGAACCTCCATAGAGAACCTCCATAGAGAACCTCCATGCATATATTGTGTTTATGTTTATCTTCCTCCCAGGTTTCTCCTTCGACCTGTCGCCCCTCAGGAAGGCCGAGGGCGGCTACTACACCGTCTCCAGCACCGACTATGAGTACTACGTCAACGTCTGCGGCCCGCTCACCACCGCTCACTGCCCACAGAAGGCCGGGTCCTGCCAGGTTGACCAGAGGTCTGTACACAGGAGCACGTATGCAGCAGACACGCGTTAGGGCTGTGTGTGTTAGCTGAACCAGCAGATCGAACTCAACCACCCAGAATTCCTTGCTTCTTCACCGCTTCCCCCCCACTGCTTGCCCCCATATTTGAATTTTCTAACTTATATCAGTTGTCCAGTTGAAACCATAGACTGTTGGAAAATATAGACGTGGCGTCCGCGACCTCACCCATTGGTTTACACACAACCGTTATGAAGCCTTAGATTTAACGTTACGGGCGCTGCCATTGCTTGAGATTATTTGCAACCAGCAGCCGAAACGATCCATATTAAGCACACACATGTGCACATATGCACATGCGCACTCCTTCCAGAGTCCATTTTTTAGTTGCTGTTTATCTTATAACCCTCTCTTGGTCTTCGCCCGTCTCTCGTCCTCACTCTCTCTCCCCCTCTCGCTGTCTCTTTCTCTCCCTCCCTCCCTCGACAGCAATAACTCGTGGAGCCTGGGGGAGGCCAACGACCGTCTCTCCTACTACAACGGGGTGATCCAGCTGGCGTACCACAACGGCTCGCAGTACAACACCAAGGACCACATCCTGCGCTCCACCCTCATCTCCTTCCTCTGCGACCCGGACGCCGGCGTCGGCGCCCCCGAGTTCCAGGTCTGCATCTCAACCCCAGGAAGACCTGCACCGTATTCGTTGTTCATTGTTCACTAATAGTTCATTATAATTAAGTGCATTTATATAGCGCTTTTCAGGGTACCCAAAGCGCTTTACATAGTGAGTATGTGTGTGTGTTGGGGGGGGTGGGGTGTATGACACAATACTGGCAGCACGGCTGCCAGTATTCGCCAGAAAGCACACCATCTTGGGCACAGTTTAAGATAGAAAAACAATAATAAAATGGAGAGTAGAAAATACAGTTAAAGTTAAATGTATTGAACTGCCTTTTCTTTATTTTGCAAGATGCAAGACACGAGCCTTATGCTCCAATTCAAATGACATGAACATTAGACGGTGCAAACAGAACTGTAAAATAATATTTGTCTGTGTGTATATATCTAATAATACATATTTTTGTTTTGTAATCAAACCAATGTAACGTAGGTGGAGGACAAATTCACATACAACTTCCGCTGGTACACTTCCTACGCCTGTCCCGAAAGACCCCACGAGTGTTTAGTGACAGACCCCAAAAGCCTGGAGCAGTACGACCTCTCCAGGTAAGGTCCATCAGGTTCTCAAGGTCAGAGGTCACAGGTGCTCCAGCCTGGTCCCGGTCCAGCATTCACAATGAACCACGTGCCTCGTTGAGCATTGAATAATAACAAGATAAGATGAGATGTACGTTATTAAAGGTGCTGTTGGTAAGATTTAAGAGTTCATGGAATGTATCTTGCCTGTCCAACACAGGTGTGTGCAATGCAACACTTCTCAATGGTGGAGAACGGTGAGAGGGCGGGAGCAGAGAGTTGGGGGACGTGTTTTGGTTGTTTAGTTTGCACTCTTCTTCTCTCTTTTTTACAAATGAATCTTACCTACAACACCTTTTAATCCTAGATTGGGAATTAGGGTATCACAGCAGACTGTACAGGACAGTAATCAGAAAAAGAATGTGATGCAAAAATGATAGAATAACGAGAAAAGGCACAGTAAGAATTCAAATGTAGATGAAAAAAAAGGATGTGAATCTTATATACAGTCGAGGCAGACATTATAAATAGCAAATGCTACATTATTGAAACTAAACATTAATGACCATTATACATCGAGTGTCTGAAGTCTTTCTCTCCGGCCACCAGCCTGTCCCGGCCTAGCTCCAGTAGGAACTGGGAGGCGATAGACATGTTCGACCCTGACAACCTGCGCAAGTACTACATCAACGTGTGTCGCCCCATCACCGCCGTCAAGGGCTGCGACCGCCTCGCCTCGGCCTGCCAGATGAAATATGAATCCCAACAGGTACGTTTGGGAGATTTACCTTTCATGTCGCATATTACATGTTTCGTGTTACGTTCACTTCAAAGTATTGGCGCTTTGGAGTCATTTCATGGTGTCTATTCCAGCCGTGCTCCTAACCCTGCTTCTACATATCTTACATGCACACTTATTGTACACACAAGTCTTGTACACTTTTGGTTTTCCAAGCGTGTTTTACAAAAAAGTCTAAGCAAAAACGTGATTGTCCACAGTTCCACAACAGGCTCCTGCTCAGCTTGATAGAAATAACAGTAGCTACTCCTTCTACCTTTGCAATCAGACACAGAGTAGAGTTTAGCAAACTTTGCGTAGGCATAAAACGTCCTACACAGTCTTGTTCTCTGCTCACAACAATAACAACTAATGAATCTATCCAAATTTGCGACGTCACAAGCAATGGATCCAATGCTGCACGTCGATCGATCAACCCTCGGATTTAGTTCCCCACAACCTGGTTGTCATGGTGATGTCATGGTGCTCAGTCTTCCAAACCAGTGATTTGTGACGGGGTACACGATCACAGGAGAAGGAAGGAGTACAAATCGCCCTGTCTATTCGCCGTTCTCACACCCTGTCTCCCCTCCCTCACCCTCTCTCCCTCTCGTCCAGGGCTCTCAAAGGGAAACGGTGTCGGTCAGCAACATGGGCGTGGCCAAGCGCGGCCCCGTCATCGAGGCGCGGGACCGCCTGCTGCTGGAGTTCACGGACGGCTCGCCCTGCCTGTCGGACGGCCTGACCCCCGCCTCCGCCGCCACGCGCCTCCACCTGGTGTGCTCCCGGGGCGCTGAGGTGAGTGGGGGTGAGTGGGGGAATGAGCAATGTCCACCGCGTGATTTTTGACGTGGGTTGCAAGGACGGTAGACTGGAGTGGGGCAGGGTTTCCGCTAGCCATTCTTTTTACTGCCTTAACCTTTT